>DWON01008561.1:0-12043 GCA_018251015.1 Phocides pigmalion okeechobee | reverse complement strand
TCCTGATTCTGTGTCAGCAAATGCTGAGCCACCTCCTTTTGCCTTTCTACCAACTCAGCAGATTACTTACTCTTTTTTATATAATGTAAATTGTATGTTTTGTATGTTTTGGGACAATAAAGTACATTATTATTATTATTATTATTGCAGTCTCACAGTACATATCTGACTGAGAACGGTTAGGCGTCCACGTCGGACATGTACGTCGGCAGAACTCACACATTTTTATGCTAAACGAGCCAACAGATCATGCATTGGCACCAATGATGTGATCATTTACTGAGGTATGTCAGAGATGATCTATAGATTATTAATTGTTGTAGAGAGATAGTTGTCTACTACACTTAGAAAGGAAGCACTTAGTCTTTACTTGTAACGATTGCTTTACTTCATGTGGCATTCGTCTTCCACTTTTCTCATATGACAAATAGAAAAGGGTTTTATTTTATTCTAGATGCTTTATATTATCTTATCCCTTAGAAATAACACCAAATCTCCGTAAGACATCATAAACTTCATTAGTTATAACGATTACTTAACATCCGATGGCATGCAGCATATTTGCCACTCTTTCATGTAAAAAAGATGCTGAAGAGATAGAGCAGAAAAGAGTTACTTTGTACAGGTTAACAATTTGTTTTTTGTTTCGTTACTGATTAATGTTAGTGACAGAAACCTTCATGTTTAATGTTAGAATGCTGGTCGCATTTAAAATAAGGAAACGATGTAATTTCGTGATTGTTTTGTTTCTTTTCTTTTGTTTTTTTTCTTGTAAGTTTTTCTGCGCAAAAGTTTTAAGTGTCTCAAATTCAAATTCAAATATTTTATTTCATTGTAAGGTATTAACATACACTTAATGAACGTCAAGGGTACAGTGTAAAATCAATACATCGGCTTTGAGCGCCCTGTTGGCTATGGTAGACCGGGAGAAAAGAGCCGGCGGAAAAATCTCGGCACTCTTTTAAAATCAGTCCTTGATGAATAAAGATTACACACTATGTTACATGTCTATTTTTTATTTTTGCGTTATAATATAGTTAGTTAAGTTAAATTTGTTGTAAACTCTTTCATTCGGTAATCCGGCATATCACATACTGGTGTGCCTTAACTCCACAGCGACAGCGGTGACGCGTAAGTGGTAAGCGCTCGGGTCACGGTGGCTCCGTCCAACTAATTGCCGTGACCGGACCAATATTTGACATCAATTAAATAACATAGATTCTCTAATTATTATTCCTAAGGAATGTCGAGCGCCGCCACTGTTTGTTCATTTCTGAGAAGATTATCTTAGAAATGTTTGAAGGATTTCCTTTAAAATTGATTTAAGTTATTTCAATTTAGTTAACTGCTTTATTTAACGTTTACACTATAGTAGAGAGACTTTAGTGAATTTACAGAATTATAATGTGTCATCACAAAATTATTCTATATATAAAATCATGTAGATGGCAGTTTTAAGTGAGAAGAAGACTGAAAGCTTCGATTTCAAACTAATATAATCGCGGAATGTATACTCAAATATATATGTATATAAAGATTTTACTACATACTCACGATTAAGGATTTCTAATGGCCGACAGTTTCCCCTCGCCACCGCAATTTCGCCGTGACCACGAGGCATGCAAAAGTGTTAATCGTGAGTACCCGTTATATAATAGAGCGTAAGTCTTCGCGAATAAGGTCTCCAAGACAAGTGGAGCTGGAGTTCCACCACCATCCTATAATACACTGTGAAGCAACACCAGACTTTCGGATAGGAGTGGCTACAGTTACGTACGAAGTAACATAACAGTCCTCTGAAGTAGCTACAAACTCAGATTTTTTTCCACGATTGAGCTAGCAAAGCGGCATACGGGTCACCTAATAGACAACAATCATCGTCGCCTATAGACACTGGCAACACCAGAGGAGACGATATTGTCGTTGACTTTGAAAAATATTTTACCAGAAAATATCTTACCAAGGAATACGTCAGGAGGAAATTCATTCTATATCTCGCTCCTACGTGGTGAAAGTTTCAAGCCTCCAGTCCTGATTGAGTTTGCATGCAGAAGCCTATTGGGTCCAGCATCTACTTACGTGACCTGTTATCTTTATCCTTTAACACAAAAATCAATGCGTAATTTAATAGCATAACATATCGTCAATTTGCAACTATAGTGCGTCATTTCGAGATATACATATTTCCATTTTTTAAAACGTAATTGTTTCGTGTAGTGTTTTTGAAATATTAAAATACCTTTACATGAAATACATTATTATCTTACATTATTAATCTACGTCATATTTGAAAAGTAAGAATCGATGAAAAGTTAAAAGATGTTCTCCTGTTTCCCGGGGTTTTTAAGATACCACTGTTGTCGGGCGATATAATGTTCAGTGCCATTAACATTGGTAGTTCTATAACACATACGAAGCGTATGTCGGTAGCTAACACCGGTATTTAGCAAAGACAAACAGTAGAACCTAATTCCGCGGCGGCATGCACAAAGAGTGTTTGCCAGAGGCGCCCGCATTAGCCTCCGTTGAGTTTAAACAGCATCAAGCGCTTGCTTACTTACTATGTTAGGCACTAGCTGTACACACGACTTTGTTCGTGTAAAGTTTGAGCGGGAACATCGTTAGACAATGATAAATATATACCAATGTAACTTCAAGGTATAGCGTAACAATCAGCGTCCTGATGTGGCTTACATTAGGGTGCTGATTGTTGATCTAGGAATTAAAATCACGGGGTAAAAATTATTAGTGAACAAACATAGAAAAAAAAAATATTCTGACGTATTGATAGGCTTCCCTTTCTTAGAATTCGGTTAAAAATATCAAAAAATAGAAGTCGAGATACGATTAGAGATCGGCATACTGTCGCTCAGTGTCAGGCAGACAGTTTGTCTATCGGTGTGTTGTTATAGATTATAAGTTTATGTACATTTTTATGTTAGAAAAATCGTAAACAAACGACAGGCCACATGATATTAAGTTTGACAGGTGCTAGAACTACAGTTCAACTGGGGAGGTAACACCACTTTTCGCTCTTGTGTTTTGGTTGGAGAAGTGCAATTGCTGGTTACAACAGCATTGAAATATTATCTAAAGTCGTACGTTGAGTTGATACCTCCTTTATAGATATATACGGCAAACGCACCTCGTACCGACTACACGGGTTATGAGGACGGGGATTATGAGGAGGGGGATCAGGAGGAGGGGGGATTATAAGGATGGCGTACTTTGAATATTAATTCTACCATCTATATTATTGTATCCGCTCAATCGAATAGCACGTCATATCTCTTCTTCGAATTCTCTTCGAATAAAGCATTTTGCCTTTTAAACCTATCAAGTACTCCAAAGACCGTTAAAAGTCAATACATTGGAGCGATCAAAATAAATTGGCTTCTAACTATTTAAGTGTCTTGAGACCTCAAAAGATGACCCGTGCCTGACAATGGCCAAGTATTTCGGACCTCAATACAATAGCAACTAATTTGAGTTATATTACGGGCTAAAGGCAATGTGTTGCTGATTCTATGAACAAAACTTGCACAATGAGACCACCTTGAAGATTGACCAAAATAAAGTCTATTGTGGTCAAGGACGTGAATAGAAAGCTGTACTTTTTGTTCAGAATAAGATTTATGGGAAATGTGGAGTATTACCCACGCGTGTCTTTGGAACCGTTCTTACTTAAAAGCATATCAGAATTTGATACTAAATTATTTTTCGAGAGCCAAAAAAATTTTAACAATTTGTTTCACGTTTGATTGACGCTGTCTGGTTCATATCTCCCACAGAGAATTGTGATCGCTGTTTAGTAAGGGAATGCAAACGTGGCACCATGCTGCAAGGACACGGGCTCCTTGTATTATGCTTAAGTCAGGCTTTCATCTTAATTTGTAAGATATTTTTAAAGTTATTAATGATGCAAATAATGTGTTTATATACAAGTTATATTACTTGTTAAAATTTTAGATACAAGTCTAACCGAACTACGCTTTAATAAATAGGCCTCATTGAAAATCAGCGTCGAGTAGTGCTTTACGACTCATCTCGGCATACATTAAGTGACGACCTATTCATAATTCCATAATTAAATAGTAAAACTAAGTTAAATACACTTTTTAGTAATTACTACTTAGTAGCAATATTTATAAAATAGTTATTACTAATTATTCCACTTAGCTTTCGCTTACTGTTAATTAATAATAATAGTGGAAGATATAATTTCCTTTCATTTACTTAGTTTTAATTCTATTTATATTTTTAACTATCTATATCTAGTATTTAAAATATTTACATGATTACAAAGTAAAGTTATAAAAATGGCATTTGTAATAAGATAGAAAAAAGCTAAATACAACGACTAAATAGTTGTCTTAAGAAAATTGGTTGTATTTTCAAATGGTTTTATAGGCTTTCTTTGTTTTTCCTCCTATATCCCATTATATTTTTCTTGCTTTTTTTCATTGTTTCTATCATGCTACCAATAATTACGATAGTGAATACAGGTTTTCTATTGTAATCTATTCTTAAATCTTTTAACTTATATTAATAGCTATAAAATATATTCTAGCGACTTGTCCATAATCATGAGTAGTTTCTAATTTCATGCCATGATTAGAAACGCTCACATTTGCAATAATCGTTTGTTTGAATGAATGCACTTTCGTTCTCAATAGTTCTCAAATTGCCGAACAATGTTGGAATTGGTCGGAACGGTCAAAAGGAACGTAAAACAGTCATTTTCTGTCATATTTCAGATTTAGGCGTGAAGTTGGCGCCATGTGGTGATAGTTAAAGTATGGCCACTGCCACTCTTTTGGGCTTCAAAGTTTAGGAGATACAGTATAAACAAAAGATTAATATAAAACATTACAAAATGAGTTTACGTTTTTATAAGAAGGAATATCAAAAAAAATCTTACATAATTTTAGTGATACCATTTAATTATTTTTGAAATTAATTTAATACTTGGCGCAAATAATTTTATGGATTATTAATTGATTGATTATTGTTAAAATAATAAAAGAATATTAGTGGTGGACACTGCAGCCTATGAATATCTACATTCAAATTCAAATTAAAGTGAAGTTCTATCGGGTGTCGTATAAATCCGTTGCTACTAATGAGGACTACGATGGTCGTTTTGCTTGTAAGCGTAGCCAGCTCTCAGAACTATCACAAAAACACAAGAATTGCTTGTCGGGGGATTCAAAGACGATAGTGTGTAACAGATTCCTTTTTAAAATAAACGAAAATGAGGTCGCTGCAGTGGATTGTATAACATTCGATTTTGAAATTGAACAAAAATGATGATTTTTGGGGCGAAACACGTGTTAGCCCAGTTAGTGTTAGCAACATGTACTTTTACTCTCTTCACTTTTCATGTCCACATGGTGCATGTATTGGGATATATACGATTATACATGGTAGCGGATTATTGCAAAGTTAACAACAACTTAACAAAATGATCTGCATTTCTTACGTGTACTACAATGTGAAGTGGCCAGTTGTCCAGACAGAGCGGCGGTCAGTACGGGCACACAATAGACGAATTTGTTTCTAATGAATGGCGAATACGCCCACGGCATCCTTTGTGTTGTTGCCTCACAAGCTTCCCAGTAACTTTCGGTTATTAAGGACTTGCAACATCTGACTCAAGAAACTGTGAATAACTAACGAATTCATTATTACATTATTTTAATTATCTTAATAATCTATAGAGTGTATAAATCTGCACTTGGGTAGCGTGGTCCACTATGGCCTAACCCTTTTCATTAAGTATGGAGACTCGTTCCCTGCTATGAGACTGATAATGACGAATGATTACCTATTAATTATGGTAATTAAGTGTGGTAAATTCGGTAAATATGCCTAAATATGGTAATTTTATACCAAGTTTTTTAACCTTTAACGAGACGAGGCACAGACAATCTGTGTCTAAAATTTGATGTCTATCAAATTAATTGTTATCTCGTTAAAGAAACAAACAGACACCGTTTCATTTTTATATAACAGTAGGGATAAGGATGGAGTTGATATGCCTTGATATTACAATTCGTTTAAAGTAATATTATAAAGCTTTTTTTGCATTTTGTTCGTAATGTAAAAATTTAAAAAAGTGCTTTATCTATTACGAAATTTTTTTCATCTATACAAAAATATATTATCAGCGAACAATACAGGCTGTAAGTAATAAAAAATAAAGTCTTATTTTTAAATGAAAATGTTAGTAATGAATTTGAATTAACATGAGTTATCTGTCAGTGAAAGTGCGTAAAATCGATGTATTGTTTTGTATAGAACTCTAAACTCTTTCAAAGATAACATAGCTTAAATTAATCCCTATAACATTAATTATCTAGCCATGAATTTCTCGAAATCTGTTGAACCTTTTCAGAAATACATAAAATTATGTAGGATTTTTTCTAGTTATTTAAGTTCATTTTCCGTATTAAACTTCTAATAATCTCATTCTTGTCCCGGGTCATAGGACGTCGTTAAAAACGTCTTTTCCACATCTTTACTAAGCTTCAAAGCGATGTTATTCATGCGTCAAAGGTAATGTTGTTTTAATAAGCAGGCTTTTGCTTATTATGTAGCAAAAGTATTATGTAAACAACAGTTTTCTTTACAAGATAATAGTATATTTATAAGTATAGCATATCACGTACGTGCTATAAACTAGTAAAGGTCATTATAAGATCACAATAATTTACAAAGGTATAGCATAAATTTCTTTATGTCTGTATTTATTTGTCTATTTATATGTATCTATTTTAAATGATACCTGTGTAATTTCTAATAATAATAAGTGGATAATTTTGTATATGATGATAGAAATAGATAAATTTATTACACTAACGTAACGTAATGTAACGCATTAGGAAATTTCTGTAATGTTACATGTAAGCAAATAATACAATGTAAAAAAATAAGTGGGATTGTGTAAATTTATACATAACAATATGTATTTTATTACTTTACACGATATTATTTCTATCTGTTCTGTTATATAGAAATGAATATTTGACGTACCCGTAACGACGACGTACCTGTACCCTCTGATCTCCTTATAGGCTATATATTTACACACTTTATTACTTTTTAAGTAATATTTTTTAAATTATATTATGCAAAATACTTTATAGCAGACATCCAATATGGATTATAGGAAGCAAACTTATATTTTACAGGCAAAGCAGCGGGCTAGTACAATGTAATAATCACTTAACCGAATATGTAATAGATATGGTTACCTACCTTCTTGTATTGGTAAAGTTTGTTATGAATAAATAATACTTTGTTTACTCATATTTTCACATTAGTATTCCCTGTAACGTGTTGGGTCGGAGTTTCGTTTACCGCTTCTTCTCTAACATGATATATGTCCCTTGCGAATCAGTGGTAGTTTATTGACTTTCAATAATATCTAGCTAAAATATATTTTTATTAATTCATATTTAAAATGTCGATAATTGAATATTAAAATAAAATTAAAATGAAAAAAATGCATTATGAATAAAATGTTTTGAATAAAATATGTTTATTTTATTACTAACCATCGATTAAAATCTGAAAATCGATTTATCTTTTAGACATGTTGTGTTTGCCGTATATCAAACACAGAAAATGTTATACGGATGTTCGTTATAGAGAACATTGCTACGCGGGACGTCACAAAAATAGGAAACAGAAGCGCGCGTTTTTACTGAACATGAAAATGGCGGATCGAGGAAGCCATTTTGCGTTGGCAATTTTAATTGGAGCGATAAAGGACTCTTTTCGCGGAATATTTTAAGGGAATGTGGTCGCCCGGTGCGATGGAAACGCAAAAACTTTTATCTGGCGCCGATTAAAATTCCTCTTTCAATTCGAACAAATAAGCCACTTTTTGTTAGACCACGCCTGCGCTGACACCTTTGACAGTATGGCGGAGCGAGAAAGTGCTTGTGTGTATTCTACTAGTAGGAATTCAATATATATGTATATTACATTATTATTCAATTACTTGGAGTTCATTTAGAGCTGTTACTTCACGGCTTCAAGTGTCCCTTTTCTCCACATTGCTAACATTTCATGAAAGATGTGTGTGTGTGTGTGTGTATATATGTAAGTGTGTGTGTGTGTGTGACTGTTTTTGCGTGAATAGGTGAGTGTGCGTATGTCACTCAATGTTTATTGGGTAACATACGTTGTTATTGTTTTGTTTATGAATTTCGATTCTATATTTTTGTACATTGTTTCAGAAATAATGTTTTTCTTTCAAAATGTTTCATTTTATTAACAACTTCAATATTAATTGACTCTCTGTCATATATATATACGTTTTAATTTCTTCATGTATAATGTTTCCTTATACCAAAATCAATACGTATATTTCGATCGCTAACAAGATAGTTTTAATAATCACTAGTGTCTTCGTGTTCCTGAGAATGAAAAATGAGAAAGTAGAACGTCCATATCAAACCCAAGCCACACCAGCTGCCTTTTCAAAACTTTTAGCTCTACTTGCTCCATTAATTCAAGTTATTATTTGTAATTACATTCAAAGATGAAAAAGATATGTATTTTGGAGTTTCTTTCTCTTCTCCAAAACGTAAAATCTTACGAGTCGGTGGTAGTTTATTGACGTTCAAAGAGAATTCTGTAAAGAATCTACTTTGAATAATAACATTTTGATTTTGATTTAAACAATTTACTTCTTTATTTGACCGCTGAACAACGAAATTCGATGTTTTGCGTCTCAAATGCGCTATCTGTATTGCTATTAATGATAATTAATACCAAATATATTTATACTACAGTTTAAATAAATTATAGTAATCGCTATTCGTAACCGCAGTCTTCTGTGTCTCATTAAACATGACAAACACAACATAAATGTGTCATTCAAATCATTTAGCCGACACTTAAACCCGAGTTTAAATCATAAAGGATTTTAACCGTAAATCAGAGTAGTCCACAGTAGTCGTTCGGATAAAAATATATTATGGCTTATATTTAAGTACTAAGGTTACGATTTGTACTTATTATGATCGTTTTGCATGCGTAATGGAATACTGACTCAACTATAAAAAAACGATTATTGGGAAATCGCAAAAGAAGATCTTGTTATAAGAACTTATCCTACTTATTGATGAAATTAAAACTCATATATCGCTGGGGCGGTAGTAATGAGTTATGTCGATTTAATTTGAGCGGTAGACGGTAGATGGCGCTAATAGGAGCCTGTATCTGTATGTAACTCAAGTCTCACCTATCTACTAATGGGTCAGTGTTCAATTTATCATGCGTTTTGTACTAAAGCTTGCCTTCAGACAAAAAATACTTTTTAATATAGCTATGTATATATTAACCTGCTACTATTATTAACATTTTAATTATAAGAAGTAAAATCTTAGCTAAACAATATAAAGGGAGTCAGTAAAGATGGTCACATGCCGACCATGCGGCATCATGTCATTTAGGAAAAATAAGATAACATTTTGTATTATACATATATAGTATATTGTATTTTGTATTATGTGTATAATAAAGAGGATTCTTCAGGACAGAAAGTAGAGAAGATAGAATGTAAAGAAGATCTTGTAGTCTTCCATTTTTATTATTTAAATTAATGTCATTGGTATATTTGTACATTTTACTATGGAACGGGTATTCACTATTTACATTTTTTTATTTATTTCCACATATTCTGTTATTTTCATTTGTATCCATAAATACCATTAGAATATAAAAGAGATTCCAAGGATTAAAAAAACATTTCAGTAAGACATATCTCCATAATTAAGCGGTTTTGAATACATAGGAAAACGTCAATTAGCACACATTTTGCCTCGTCCGTTTTTATTTCGATAAAAAATATTATGATTTATGGTTGCGGTGTAACACGACACTAGTTAGAGATGTTACAAATTGTCTATGGCTCATATTCGGCACGAGAATAATTAGGGATGGTAATATATCGATATTTATAAAAATAAAAAAGAGTCTGAGAATAAGTACAAAATTGTTTGGCTTAGGTATTACTTTCTCATTAGCCCGTCAATAAATGGTAATTACATTAGAGAATCTTCCGTATTTTATCTTCCTACCTTAACGTAGCAGCAATTCTGCCATATTTACTATTCAATTAATGGACATTTCATTAGTAATTAAGCATATTACAAGTAAGTATTTAAGATCAATTTAAGGGCGTTAGTAAACATAATGTTTTTAGCATTGACGATTAGCGATTTTGCGATGGTATTGATGCTTCGACGTGTCTTTGTAGCTTCAACTGTGGTATCAAAAATAATCAATTTATTGGTTGTAAGTATTCTGTGTCAAATTTTAGCGAATTTGCATGGTCGTGACATCGAAAGATTTAATTTATTTAATTAGATATATCCGATATAACAAGTCTATTATGCGATGTTTTTTCGCGTATGCGTGTGTTCTGTATCTAGTTTTCGAAAAGTAAAGTAGGAAAATCGTTGATATCCGATACTAAATTGCCATGTCTGGTACGGCTCTAATAGATAAAAGCTGAATTATTTTAACACAGTGACTTACAAAATAAAAAAATATATCCTTAATATTTTAAGGGACGTCAATATTTCTTTTTGAACTTTAGAGCCAAGGGAATTAGGCTGAGAATGGAATTTGAAATGATCAAGATGTAATGATCTTATTTGAAGGGTGGTTAATTTGGAAGGAAATATTTTGGTTTAGAATTCTATTTTGACATTCGTGTTAATAGTCCGCAGGTGTGGGGGTGGTATTTGTGGAATGTTCCGTTAATACTTATGGCGTTAAAGTTCATATCTGTGACATATATCATTATGGTGGATCGGATAGCGGAGAAAAAACAGGAAATACATGTCAAACAACAACTAATATTTTTTTATGTGATATATTTTTTTATGTATAAATCATTCTTAATTTAATTTAATTTTAAGTTTTATGTTATGGTTTATTATATATTTTTAACTTATGTCATTGTAAATTAAATAATATTTTTTTTCTATAATTAAGATATACACATATTAAAAAACGACCCAATTAGTCATATACCCTTTGGCAAGAACAGTTTAGTAGCAAAACTTATCATGCCCAAATGGCCTTATAATTTAGACAACTATCGAGCCTTTTTTTATGTATTTTATTCTGTTTCTGCCAAAAGTTCTACCTATGTACCTATAGTTGTATTATTTAATAATACGAATAAGTAATAAAATCTCAATATTTTTTTCTATTCTGGACAACCAGGTCAACCTGGAGGACCATTGCAACCCAGTCAGCCAGGCTACCCAGGTCAGCAAGGACAGCCGGGAAGTCCAGGAAAACCCGGCCAACCAGGCTACCCAGGACAACCCGGACAACCAGGCTACCCAGGACAACCAGGGCAACCAGGAGGCCCAGGACAACCCGCACAGCCAGGCTACCCGGGACAGCAAGGACAACCAGGACAACCGGAACACCCAGGACAAGCTGTTCAACCAGGTCAAGCAGGACAACCAGGACGTCCAGGGCAACCCGGCCAGCCAGGATACCCAGGGCAACCTGGACAGCCCGGACAGCCCGGAAGCCCAGGACATCCCGGTCAGCCAGGCTACCCAGGACAGCAAGGACAACCGGGACATCCAGGACAACCAGGACAACCAGGAGGTCCAGGGCAACCCGGCCAGCCAGGATACCCAGGCCAACCCGGAAAACCTGGACAGCCCGGACAACCCGGAGGCCCAGGAAAACCCGGACAACCAGGCTACCCGGGACAGCAAGGACAACCAGCACATCCAGGACAACCAGGAGGTCCAGGGCAACCCGGCCAGCCAGGATACCCAGGGCAACCCGGACAGCCCGGACAACCCGGATATCCAGGAGAACAAGGGGAACCAGGTCAACCTGGACAGCCCGGTAGTCCAGGTCAACCTGGACAGCCCGGCAGCCCAGGACAACCAGGACAGCCTGGACAGCCCGGAGGCCCAGGACAACCCGGACAGCCCGGCCGCCCAGGACAACCAGGACAACCAGGACAACCCGGACAACAAGGACAACCCGG
>DWON01008560.1:0-12044 GCA_018251015.1 Phocides pigmalion okeechobee | reverse complement strand
GTATAATACATATGCCGTGAGTTAAACCCTTCGATTTGAAAATGCTATTTTCTCTGTTTATTTGTTTTTATGTACCGTAATATTTTTTTTTATAATTTAACAATCAAAATGTAGTAGAGTTACGCTAAAAAAAAAAGGAATCCAAGGTCTTCTCCTTCTATTTAAAAAAATTGGTTGCTGAAGAGTCAAAGACTCGAATTTATCTGTTAACCAAATGTGATCTATCAATGATGATGATCCGTCAATGTCAAATAATTTTTATTTAAAGATTTCATAAAGCATCATTTCAATGTTTCGATATTTATATATAAGTAGTTGAAAGATAAGTTGTTTATTTCATAAATATCATTCTGGCTCCACAGACGATTAAGCAAAACCAATTTATACAGGTGTCAGAAATTTTGGCGGTCCAAATAGAAACACAAACATTCCATATAGTTGCTGTCAAAATAAAGTGAAGTTCCAAAATTGTTCGAGCATAAAATTTACGATTAATGCAAAGTGAGACGCTCGTAATTTAAAATGCCGTATGCTAACCAGCCATCCGTACATATAACAGAGTTAACTGACGACAATGTGAAGTTTGTGGTCGAAGACACTGAACTGAGCGTAGCCAATAGCATGCGCCGGGTATTCATTGCCGAGACTCCAACTATGGCTATTGACTGGGTGCAGCTAGAAGCTAATTCTACTGTCCTTAGTGACGAGTTCCTTGCACATCGTATAGGGCTCATTCCGCTAATATCCGACGATGTTGTAGAAAAAATACGATATTCGAGAGATTGTATGTGCGCTGATTTTTGTCCAGAATGCAGTGTGGAGTTCACTCTCGATGTAAAATGCACAGATGATCAAACAAGACATGTGACAACTGCTGATTTAAAATCGAGTGACCCAAGAGTGGTTCCAGTAACATCTCGTCACAGAGATGAAGACCAAGCGGACTATGGAGAGATTGATGAGATTTTAATTATCAAGCTTCGTAAAGGACAGGAGTTGAAACTACGAGCATACGCAAAGAAGGGATTTGGAAAGGAACATGCTAAATGGAATCCTACCGCCGGTGTCTCTTTTGAATATGACCCGGATAATGCCATGAGGCATACCCTATACCCAAAACCAGATGAATGGCCAAAGAGTGAACACACAGAGCTAGATGAGGATCAGTATGAAGCTGAATTCAACTGGGAAGCTAAACCAAACAAGTTTTTCTTCAATGTTGAATCCTCTGGAGCATTAAAACCTGAAAATATAGTTCTAATGGGTATTGTGATTTTAAAAAACAAGCTATTGAACCTTCAAGTGTTACTGGCTCAAGAAGTTCAGAATGATGCTTTGGCAATTAATTAATATTTGATAATATAAATAAATAATAGTTTTATATCGATATGGGTTTTTATTTTTGGACCCAAAAAATAAAATTCAATTTAACTTACAGTTTACTTACTAACATTACATTTATTTCATTATTTTTAACACACTTTTATTGGCTTGGGTTGTATCTATGTATATAATAGATTCTTTGAGCATAAGTTTCACCAATTTCCAGAAGTCTGATTAATTTGAAACTTTGCACATGTATCAAGGACGGATGACAATGCAATAATATGAAAAAAAAAAAAAGAAAAATAAGTAATAGTTTAAAAAAATAAAAAACATGCTTTTATAAAAAATCCAACTAACAAAGTATAAGAAAAAAAATATTGCACTGTAAAAAACCCATGGGGTGCTTTTTCAGTGGTCTATTGAAACTTTGCACCCCACCCTTTTTTACAGTGTTACATAATTTGTTAGTTGGATTTTTTATAAAAGCGTGTTTTTTAGTTTGTACTATTATTTATTTAGATTCAACTTAATATTAATCCAACAAAGCTGTTATATTTGTATTCATTTACAATAAATATTTTTTTTATCTTGTAAATATTATTACATACTTCAAAACCAACCATAAATTATTAACATATGAGAGCATGAAGAAATACGGAATAATGCATTAGATTTTTGTCATGTATTTTGTTTTTTCACTAATTGTAAATTCTTTTTACAACAAAAAGATTAGAAAGACATTTATTACCACTGGCACAAACTTAAGTATGTATGGCATGAGCTTAATTATTATGTTCTTCAGTATTTATGACTTTTATGACATTTTGTTTGTTTTGAAATAGTGATAACAATTCACCAGGATTTGAATAACATGTAATTCAAAATTCGTAAATTAATACTTAAATAAGAATTTAAAAATAAGTCAAACTCAACAATTACAAGTAAAAAATTGAAATGGTAATTGAACTTAGCATAATTGAACCTACTTCATTGCGCATATTTATTTTCTACTCTTACTTTCTGGTGAGGTATTTGATGAGATACCAATCTGAAGATGTTTAAATATATATTTAAATATAATAGGGTAATGCTCATGGTCATCTCACTTAAGCTAGTTGTTATATCCAATTTGTTCAATGACTTACTGCTAGTTAATAAAAAAATATTACGTGTATTTACTATATCTACACTGTCTACGGCGCTCTTATATGAGATAGCGTCAGCGATGCTGGAGGCGGCCTAAATTGGAGCTGTATTGTCTAGACTGAAGATGCGCCGAAAATTAACTGAAATATTGTATTTTTGAGCATCTGTGTATCATTACGGATATACTGATGTAATGTCCGCACCCAGTCTTGTAGCGCCGACATAAATACAGCACTTGTGTTCGCCCGTAGTCCATACAGATTTGTACGTACAACACAGTTGTGTACAAACCGCAAGCGCGTTGCGCCAAGTAATACACAGCAGTGTTGTACGACGCAGGGAAAGTGTTAAATGAAAAATTAATGTTCAGGATGATTCAGACTTCACTTCAGAGAAGCCACATATTCTATCATTTAATGAAATAAAACAAGCGGTAGAGAGGATCGAAGATGGGATTATACACACTCCACTTTGCGTATGTCAAATACAACATTAATATTTGAATTATTATTATCAGTGTTAATAATAAGATAATAAATTTAAAATACATATTATTTTGCTATATGAGTTACTAAATGCATTTTTATAATAGAATATATAACTTTAAAATCACAGTGCATCACGCGTCATCAACGCTATATATAACAATTTTTCAGGAAGCAAAGATTAGCAAATACATGGACTATGATATCTATTTAAAGTGTGAAAATTTGCAATATACGGGCAGGTAAGTATCTTATTTTATTTCAATATATAGGCAATTACTACAGACTATTGACATATTACTTAAAATCAATATTAATGAAATATATACGTACTTATGCATGATAGTATAATCGGTAAGGACAACAGGTACTATCGACTTGTTAACCAATATGTAAAGCACATTTTATACATACACTTAGTGCCGGCTAATATCTCAAAAGGAATAGGCATTTCTTATAAATTTAAAGGTATATTAAAATCGAATACAGAAATGTCTCATTTTATTTATTTGAATTGTATTAGAACTTATTAAAGTTAATGTAGGTAAATAGATGTTGATTCTAAAATATTTTTTAAACTGTTGGCGTTTTAGTTGTGCAGAACGTGGTATCCGCAATGCCTTAGTGGCACGAGGTGATGAAATGATGGACCGAGGAATCATTGTTCCTTCAACGGGAAATATGGCATTGGGGGCTTCTTATCATGGTGGAGCACTGGGAATACCGGTATGCCATATGTAGATAAGCAGTCAATTTTCACCTACAACATTAATTAAAAACCTTTAGTCACAAATCTTCTTGTATCCCACTATTGAGCGTGGGTTTCTTCCTAGAAAATTAACTTATTAAGATAAAACTATAGGATTGAACAAGTAGTAAAGAAACTTACAAACGATGTTTCCCATTCACTTTGATTATTTTTTCTCTTTGTAAATTGAGATCATTTAAACGATTTTGTAGGTCATAGTAGCACTACCGGATTGTTCCCCGCCAATGCTTGCTCAGAGATGTTCTGAGCTCGGCGCTGATGTCGTGCTCTGCGGCGATACATTCGATGATGCTTATAATTACGCAAAGAAAGTACATCGGGATAGCAAGCAAATAATACTCAGGTTATAAACTTAGTTTCACATACGTATCGTATATAATGTAAAAAAAATGTTAGGGAATTGGTATGTACTTGTACTAAAACAACACGGACACCAGCTATATTATAAGACTCAAATTGCTAGATACAACTATAAAAGTAGGAGTTATTTCATTACTTAAACTAGGTACGCCAATAATTCCTTGATTAACTTCCTTCATTACGAGTTTCTTGTCCTACTTATATCAAGAGGGACTCCTACCTAAATATGTGTATGTGTATACATATATTTAGGTAGGACCAAAAATGTGTATATACATACCATTACATACATATTTCATTGAATTTTACAATTTTCTTTACCGGTCACTAAGTCAACAACATTGTACGTTAGCTAACATAAGTGTACTTTTCTGAGTTAACAAGATACTTAGGGAAATTTAAGGAGATTTATTATGGTTGTGGTAACTTTTACGTGTACATCTCGTAGTTCCGACGAACCGTTAATAATGGCAGGACTCGGTACTGTGGGCGTAGAGATAATCACACAGTTACCAGAAGCAGATGCAGTCATAGTACCAGTGTCAGCTGGAGGGCTGCTTGCTGCCGTGTTGGTAGCTTGCAAGAAACTTAAATGCTCTTGCTTGGTATATGTGAGTATTCATAAAACATGATTGAATCGGTCATAACTTTGTGGCACTAACTAATGACAAACGACCTTCCTAATTGTTAATGTTATGTAAAACCGTGGTAATTACCAAATATGAAGTTTTGTTTAAGATGAATATTATGCATATGTACCTATTAATACTAGAAAGACTCACAAACCCCTGTTTTTCCGTATTTATATTATCTTATTAAGCTCAACAAGTTTACCTTTCTGGTTCATGTTAGCGTCCAAAGTCAATATGGCCATTTAAAATTAAAAAAAAAAACATAAAAAAATGAAAACATACTATACGGTTTGAGTTGTGTAGTTTTTATAAATACTAGATACACAAAAAAAATTAAGTCTTACAATTAGCAGACATTTTTCTTAGCTTAATAAATGTCTAAAAATGTAAGTTTTTATAACAGAATTAAATATTTGCCTTAAACGTACAGGGTGCCGAATGTGCTAAAGCTCCCAAAATGATGAAAGCACTACAAGCAGGGAGACCAATGCCGGTCCCAGTTGTACCAAATCTAGCTCAAGGACTTAATGCTTCTATAGTTGGTACAAATGCTTTTGCAACCTTAAAAGGAAGATTAGATCGAATGGTGAGCCATTTCGTACTTTCCAATATTTCCTAGATAATTTTTCATTTAATTTAATTAAGATATGAAAAGCAAAAAATATTTTTAATATATTGCCGAATTTGTATTTGTAGAATGTATAGATGACGTTATTAGTAATCTATTTGATCTATTCAAAATGACATCACAATATTGATTACAGTGGCTGTAATAATTTGTAGTATAGTAGCGATGAAATTTATGGAACAAAAGAAGGCGGCCAAGTTGTTATCGTACAAATTATATCTACAGTTTTAACAGTAGATGAAAATATGAATACTGTTGCTATCTGATAGTTTTTAAAGGTGCCTGGAGTCTACCAATTGGATCAGCGTCATGAAATATGATCTGGTCTAAGCAACGATCATTTAGTAAAGAGTATCCAGCAGTGACGTGGTAATGAGTTGAGGATGATGTCGCTATTTTATTTAATTTTAGCTGCTGGTAGACGAAACGTATATAGCTAGAGCGACAATAAATATGTTAGAACGTGAAAGGCTCGTGGCAGATGGCGCTGGCGTATGCTCTTTGGCTGCCGTGATGCAAGGTCTCGTCCCAGAATTGCGTGGAAAACGGTATTTATTTCTTAACATAATTGCGGAACGTATGTTTTTTTCTATTAAAGTAAATCATGACGAATCACGGCATCTTAACTTTGCTCATAAATTTCTAATCTCTTTAACACACAATAGTAGTGTTTTTACAATAGATATCGGTAGGTATATCTTGAATTTATTCCTGCCGCGACATAAATATTTAAATGTTAAGGACTAAACTAGTACCAGCGCTGGCGCTAACAGTTTACGATGGGTACATAATCCCTTGGATCACAGATATCATAACAAATACGCAGTAAAGCAACATCGGACGTGTATCAGTTAGGTGGATGATGGCTAGTAGCTAAATTTTATGTGCGGTTTTGATAACGTATGACTTGGGTTGACCACTAATTTGTACTTTTTATTACCAAGTAGTTCTACCCCATAAAAAAAAAATTGGTGCCCAGCAGTTGGCATAAAATGACTTGCTGCTAAATGTTTATAAATAGGTAATTCGCTAATTCCGTTTACAGCGCTGTATGCGTTATTAGCGGGGGTAATATAGACTCTGGTCGGTTGGCGCGTACCATCCAGCGAGGTTTGGGAGCGAGCGGACGTCTTCTGAGGTTCGCAGTGGCCGTGCCCGACCATCGTGGCGGGCTAGAGCACCTTGCGAAGACTATAAGTGATGAACACGCTGTCTTGAAGAGCTTAGTCACGGAACAAATGTGGGTTCACAGCGATGTTGGTGCCACTTGGGTTTGTAGTTTTCAGTGTATAATACATGAGGAGTATATTAGAAAATTGATTAAACCCTATATTAACAAATTCTCAAGGGATTTTGTGTGTTAAGTTGTGAAACAAAAATAGCTTTTGGATGAATGAAATGTTTGATATGGATGTTCGTAATAAATTGACAATTAAAACCAAAGATGAATAAGACAAGCTTGTAAACAGGCTGCAGATTAAAACTTTCACTGCGGCGCGGATATATACATATGATCGGGTCAGTATTGCGGGAGGCGGCCCTAAGCTGGAGTTTATTTGATTAGACTGAAGATAGGCCGACAGATTACTGAAATATTGTATTTTTTGGCACCTGTGTATCATCTACGAATACACAGACGTAATGTCCGCCCCGTCTTGTAGCGCCGACGTAAAAACAGCACTTTTGTTCGCTCGTAGTTAATACAAATTTGTTGATTCAGCACAGGTGTGTAAGAGTCGCAAGCGCGTCGCACCCAGAATTACACAGCAGTGTTGTAGCCACAGGGAAAGCATTAAAAAAATTCTAAACAATATTTTGTCAGTATATCTACATAAAATAAATGGATTTGATTTTATTGTATAAAAATAATCTCAAATATTACAAATGGTCTCAAATTAATTTATAAGAAATATTCTAAACTTTCAGGCTAATGTTGTTGTTGAGACAGCCAATGAAGATCATGCTACAAATTTCAAGGATCGCGTACGAGAACTCTATCCTTCTGCAAGATTTGCTGTCATAGACTATGATGACAAACATAAAATTGGTCTTCGATAGGAGTAACCCCAGAATGATTCAGTGTTGTTTGAATTTTACTAAAAATATATTAGTGTTCCGTGTATCATAACTTATATATATAATTATTTATATTTCAAAATTAAATAAAACTACGAATTGATTTTTTTGTTTATTTTAGAACTTAGCCATAATTTTACGCAACAGGATCATCACCCTTTGTCGCCCTTGTGTATATTACTTGTCCATGGTGTTGGACGACCTGTTTGATTAAGCCTGAAACAAAATAGATCTTATAGATTATGGTTCTTGTTTGAAAATGTGTCAACATTATTGGTATATTACTCAGACTCAATATATCAGTATTTTTACTGTCATGGGATATCCAGATAAAATTATCATCATAATGAATGGTAGTTTCCACTTGTTATGTGCATATCTATGTTTGAGATATTATAATTTATAACAGAAGTTTGTTTTATATTGATTAGGTGCCCACCTCATGACCTCTTCTCATTTACTTTGACAGTGGAGCCCACATTTCTGTTAGTCCACGTTGTACTGATTACATTAGATGATTTGCCTAAATTGGAGATGTGCTGACAATTCAATTACCTGTTGTGTTTGGCAGTAGCATTTGCCGATTTGTACTTGCACAACAGTTTGTGCAGGACGCATTATTGAAACTAAAATACAGTTGTACCTTACAATGTTAAACTGAGACACGATAGGGTACCTTCAAAACACCCAGCCATAACCTAGTAAACTATGGATTTCAAATTAGTTACAAAAATAACAAATTTATTTCCTAAAGATTTACTCTATATTCTCAATGTTTTCACTATGCTTCAGATAGTGAACTAGAACCATGCCACTTGGGCACGGATTCCCTTTAGATTATTTAAGTTAGGGTTTATTATAATTAGTTTTAAGTCTTCACTACAATGATGTATATTTTAAAAAATGCATATTTTTAGAAAATAGCAATTATGGCACCTATGTAATATTGGTTACATATAACTGTCTTGTTTAATCACTTGTAAGCACAATCTGTATTCAGTATTTTATTATGTTAGCATTGGAATTCAGTAAATTAGCTTAAGTACATGTAATATATTAATAGAAATTCTATTTATTGGATCTACTCAGTGTAGTTTCACCTATGTCTAATATGTTTGAAGTGATATCACAATCTAAAACCATACTTTAAAAAATTAGTAATAAAATCAGATTTAACATTATTTTATCATGTGTTACTGGTATTCAGAGAAAATAGTGTATCACTATAGAATTATAAACATGAAAGTTTGATTGATAATAAAATAAGAATTTTTGAACAAACCTTTTTCTCTAAGTTCGATTAGTGCTCGCCTGGCGAGGGAGCCTCGGACCTTCAGCCTTTCAGAGACTACCGCGGGCGTGATCAGCTTGTACTGAGGCACTTCCTTGTACAACTTCTCATACGTGGGCTTGTCGAACAAAACTTGGTTGTTCAACTTATCACGGACTTTTCCTTTGGACCACTTCTGTAAGTGACATTACAGCTACATATTAGTAATTATAATAAAAAATATATTAAAGCTTTGAAAGTTATTAGTAGGCCTCAGACTCAATATATCAGTTCATATTAACTTTCATGGATGTCAAGTAATAAAAAAATATAATCATACGGCAAAAATAAGGATGTCTAGTAAAACAATTACAGTGTAAAATAAATATAATTGGCAGATAGCACAAAATTAAATCGAAGTGACAACTTGAACATGAGCACCTAACCTCACTTTTAAGTATGTGGATATGCTTACCTTCTTCTTGGCTTTGCCGCCACTGGATCCTTCCTTCTTCTTCTGTGTCTTCTGAGGTTGCTTGGCAGAAGCTTTCGCATCCTTTTTGGGCGGCTAAAATAAAAATACATCGTCAGAAACTACAAACGCCACGAGGTTTACTTGATGTAGACAATATTAAAAACCAAATTTGACTATTTGTCAAAACGTTAGTTGATATCACAATAAATCTAGAAAGTTTTACATTGTTTTAACAAAAATATAACACATTATATAGTTTATTATTCAGTTTTATGTTAAAAAATACTATATTCATGTGAACACTCACCATCTTGAAATCAGAAAGAAACACAGAAAAGACAACTTCACAGATAAAATATTACGTCGTGTGCTATCGACAATATCAAACAGATTAAATATAATAACTACCGACTTTTCTATAATTATCGGTTTATATCTATATTATAATTTCGTATAATATAATAACTGTTTGTAAAACATGTAAAGCGAAACTGTTAAGAAAATTTAATTGTCATTGTATTTATTTTCTGTGAAAAAATGCGAAATGTATGTAACCTTTAAACTCAATATAACAAGTTTCGTTATATTATATAAAAAAAGTTTGGTTTAGGTGGCCAGATGAATGTGTACCACCAAACAAACGGATGATTTATGAACGAGCTATTATGAACTTCATAATACTAAACAGTTTGTTTTATTCAATTAAATATTAACAGTAAACAAGCCTCATATAAAACTTACATAATAATTTATATACATTTGTGGTCCAATGAGACAATCCTCTTTCGATTTTATAATATACATGTCTAAGTCTTTATTTAATCTAACGTGCTACTTGTTATCCAGTACACAAACGTAATATTACTAGCAATTTATAAACCACTGGTGATTTATTTAGAATTATTATTTTTAGATATAATATAATAAATACTATCCAATTTTTTATGAGAATCGGAAGGAGATTTGGGTACTTAAGGCATTTGGTTCTTGCAGTGATAGTGGAGTGAGTTTGTGGTAAATAAATAAACACAATGAAACAAAATCCATTTTATTCATAGAGACTAGACCTAAAATAATTTATAGGAATATCACATCAGTGTTTGTAACGACTCGTAATATGATAACTCTTCTTCTGTAACTGATGGTCGGAATGATTCCACACCCTGCAGTAGTTCCGAAACGCCAAGAATAACTGAATCTGGGCTTAATTCACTTTCTTTCAGAGCACCTAAAAATAAAAAAAAATACTTAAAACACAGTGATTCTAGTAATTAATTTCTATTTAAAATTGCATTGGTTATCATAGTGACATCTGCAGGAGAATTAGAAATGCATATAGACTGACAAGGTGAATTTTTATATTACTAGTAAATCGAAACTTAAGAATTTTTAATAATGTGACTGTACACATTTGATTAAATTTAAAATGAAGCATATTACACTAATTATACAACTTATGTCAATTTAAAGTTACAGGTGCGAGTATATGAGTACCTTTTGCTGTTAGAAAATTTGCAAAAATTTAAGCCCACGTGAACGGAGTCGCGGGCATCAGCTACATATAATGGAGAAAAAGTAATATATCTGATTACTGGCATACCGCTATTTAGCTTGGCAACAAGTCCTCGCACGGCAGCAGAACGTGCAGTAGACACTACGTGTAACAAGTCTGCGCCCGTGCAACGCTCTGGTAGAGCCATTGCAATGTCCTCCAAGTTAACTTCTGGCCTCACTTTGTAACTGAAATTATAATTAAGGTAAAAAGTAGCAAGTGTTGCAGCCCGGCTGATGGTAGAAGTTGCCTGAACTGCCTAATGAGTTATAACAGAAATTAATAGAGATTTACATTTTGAGGGGTTTTGTTAATTTAATCGAGGGGTGGTAATAATAACAATTTATGACTCCTTGCTCCTTACCAAAATATGTAGTCAGTAGTATGTACTAAACATTTATAGTTACGATTAACTGACTTCATCAATTTTTAAGATACTCTTTAATACTGGCCTTTTTAATACGAGTGCTATTACTATTTGCAACTGATAAGCATAATATTTAGATATACAGCTATGAGTCAAAAGTATTAAAACTAGTACTTTAAATTAGTCTTAAAATTAAGTGCTTTGCAAACTGGTTTTTGTTTTCCTTTCAAATCAATTTGTTTTATTACCTCCTACAAAGAGCTTTAAGAACGCAAGTCTTCTCTGCCCGACCGTCGTATGGTCCGACGTATATCAGCTTATCAAGGCGGCCTGGCCGCAGTAATGATTGCTCTAAAAGATCCGGACGGTTCGTTGCACCCATTATGAACACGAAGCTTGATGTATCCGCATCTGGCGATAAATATTGAATGTTAGATACTTAAAATTAAATTGAAATGCGTTTACTTATCGAACAATTATCGACAAATTTATGTAACGTCATGCGTAGTCGTGAGCTCGTGGGATGGATGGATAATGACTAGTTGCAAAATCTTATTTATTATTATTTATATCTTATGTGGAAATTATCAATGTTGAATTTTTAACAAAGCTGGTATTTATAGTCTTCATCGTGGTGCCGATTGGCCATATGCTACTTATTAATAACAATATGCTTCAGTAGTATCATAGATCTGTAGTTTACGGTGTTTTTTCCCAGCGATTGTTCAGGTTACATACGTGTGATGGTTAGTATTCATTAAATTTCAGCAAGATGTCGTAGGTCATACACACGTTAATTGACATTTTTTTTTATGTGAGAAGAGTAGCAAACGAGCCTGACTGATTTTAGTAGTCGCAGCTCATAGACTTCCACGTACAACCACAAACACGACTGAAATCCTGTCTGAGCTCAAACGTAGATGCGTTGCTACTCCTGAGGACTAAGATGGTCGCCTCG
>DWON01008559.1:0-12047 GCA_018251015.1 Phocides pigmalion okeechobee | reverse complement strand
CGGGTTATGAGGGTGGCGGTGGTGCCGCCCCGGGCGAGCTCTAACGGCTCTATCACCTATAAAATATAAGATAATAAATAAATTGTAAAGGTGCGCTATATAGTTAATGCCATCCCATCCTTATTCTAAGGACTAAGCCATGTTGTTTACCTCGCTTCGTTTTTCCCGATTTATGATTTGGTACTAAATCTCAAACAAGATTATTTTCCTTATTTAGCTCCCAAGACTCTGATGCGGGTCTTGAATTTGTATTTAAACCAACTTTAAGCTCGACGAAAGTTTCCAGCAACTTACAGTACATTTAGGGAATTTCGAGCATACTCATTTTGCTTGCAACGATTTATACCAAGCATAATGTCAATGCTTTTTATTTAGCTACTTTAATTTATATATAAATTTAACATTTAAAATAACAGTGACTAAGATTTTATAGTTACAATAACTTAATTACTATAGATTCTTAATTTATTGTATGTAACATATTCGATATAATTGTTAAAACTGTTGTAATTCAATGTCATATTAAATTTTAATGTAATGTGACGTTTTTAATTTAAATTATTTTATTTTATTTATTACATTTAACTTATTTAGTACAATTATTGAAAACTTTTTTTTAAATATTTTAATATGAGAAGAGTAGCAAACGAGCATGTAAACCACCTGATGGTAAGTAGTCGCAGCGCATAGACATCCATGTACAATCACAAATATAAAATCCTATCTGAGCTCGAACGTAGATACGTTGTCACTCTTGAGGACTAATGTACACATTGAACACAAGTAATGCTATACGACGGATTATGAGGGCCGGGGTGGTACATCCCCGGTCGAAGTTCTCACCATAATAATTTCAGTTTCAGTTCATTTAATGTTATTTGATGCTTTTTGTTGAAATGTTATAGTTTCAATGTATATTTATGTTAATTTAATATTGCGTGATAATTATTTCATTAATTGAATTATAGTCCTAGCTAGAATTATAGTCCTAGCTAGAATTAGCATAAAAAATATTAAGAGAATATTTTGACTAAAAAATCGTTCAAAAAACTGTAACATATTCATTCAAAAACTGTTTGGATATTTATATTATTTATATTTCAATAGTAATATATGTAAAATTATGGAAATATCTTTAAGAGAGAACTTGGAAAGATACAACAGTAAAATTATATTTTTTGTACTACGTACTAGAGCAAATACGTGAGGTTATCTCCTTAAATGGACCTCGTTCGGACGTCCATAGTCAATGGATATTTAGATGAGTATTTTTAAGGTGGTAGAGCCGTTAGAGGTCGCCCGGGGCGGCACCACCGCCACCCTCATAACTCGCCATAAAGCGACATGTTCTTCATGTATTGTGTTTCGGTTGGTGAGGTGTGGTTGCCGGATACACATTATTGGAGGTGACCATCTTAGTCCTCAAGAGTAGGAACGCATCCGCGTCCATCCTTAAATAGAACTTCTGTTCTATTTGAGATTGGACGTGGTTGTCCATGGGCTGCAGTGACCACTTAACATCAGGTGGCCTGCATGACGTTTCTTACTCTTTCGCAATAAAAAAAAGTAAATAATGAGATAACATTTCACATATAATACTAAAGATTTTCACAGTTGCTTTGCGGCGTACTATACTTCTGTGTATTCCTTGGCGTAGCGCACTTGCGGTTGGTGTACACCTGTGTCGTACTCCTGCGTTAAAATCAGGATGGATTGTGGGCGAACGCAAGTATTGTATTTACGTCGACGATATAAGACAAAAGGCGGACATTACGTCTGTGTTACACTGATGCTAAAATACAATATTTGTATGAATTGTCGGCGCATCTTCAATCTAAAGAAAAGAGCTCCAATTTAGGCCGCCTCCCGCGCTCCTGATTCGACGTAATGTCTGAGCGCCGCAGTTAAAGTGTTAAACGTGTTCAGAAAATATTTAATACAGTGTCGAATGTAGACAGAAAATGGAGTCACGTTACCTCTTCTTAACTCTTCAGCAGGAATAGTATGTGCGGATGAATCTTTTGCATTTAAATTTACTTCGAGTTTAATTTGAATGTAGAGTTTAATTTCCTTGATGTAACATGTGTTAATCGTATAACTGAAGTGAATGTTAAGTTTTTAATTCATTTCCTATTGAAGATAGAAAAGATGTGTGTTTTGGAGTTTCTTTCACAACCTCTTCTTCGACACGACGCACCTTATGAGTCAGTGGGACTTGATTGACGTTTAAAAAGAGTTATGTAAATCATCTACAGTGAGGTAGATAGATAAATCTACCGCCAACAACAACATGTCAACAGCTTGCTTCCGCCAACGCAGTTTAGTCGTGGCCACTGGTCTAAAGAAGGGTCTAAATAATAATAATCAAAAATCGTTAGCCGTTTGTCCCCGGTACATAGTAAAATGTATCCGTTACCTAGTATGTATGAACACCTTAGAGATAAAGAGGAAATAATGAGGTCACGGTTCTCAGTGTTCAACGAATAGATAGAATATATTTATATAACGCTAGGAAGAGTATTTATTAATAAAGTATTTCCTACAGAAGCTATAGTTTTCGTGATTGTGTTCTGGACTCTGTAGAATAATAATGATTTTGTGTATTTTTAATTAAAATTATTAAATTGCGTATTAAGAATTTTACTATTAACGGGTACACAGTAAAATATAAATACCATGATTATTTTAGTTTACAATAATGTATGTATGTATGATGTACATATAAAAGATATTAACTAACTATTGCACGAGTATTACGAAGTATTGAAAATTTATAAAAATATTTATAACAATTTTGTTGGTTTTTTGTATGTGCGCATAAAATAAGAACGTAAATATGTAGGTGTTAATTAATTTTATTTAGCTTAAAAGTTCATGTATACGTATATTATAATTTAAATTGATTAACCAAATGTATTCCTTAATATGTATATATGAATGTTTATGATTTTGTGAGCTGTCCTAAAACGTTTTTCTAATTCTGTGTCTTAAGTTGCCAGTTAAAACTAGTTTCTAATAATGTGTCCTTATTTCCAGAAGAGAAAGCGCCGGGAGAGAGTGGTGCGGGAAATGGTTACATTCCGGCAAAAGTTCCCATCACGATTACTGGCAACCCCATGCACGCTGAGGTGAGTATAACGACCCTATAGAACGATAAGGCGTGACTAAGAAAATTGAGTTTTTGGGATATGTGAGATAAAAATTCGCGTATAATTTAGAGTTTCGAGATATTCGGAGTTTGTTAGTTTCTGAACCATAAGTGTTTCTTATCGCTCGGAATGTACAATTCTACTACAACATTATTTTCATTAATTTTGCTAAACCTTTTGACTGTGGAGATACCGGCACCGCTCTCGTAATCTGTCGCGAAGCAATTCTACTATTTCCATTGGAGAGGTGCAATTGTCGGTTACATTTACAAGCGAGATGACCATCTCAGTCCTCAGGAGTGGCGACGAATCTACGTTCGAGCTCGGATAGGATTTCAGTCGTGTTTGTAATTGTACTTGGATGTCTATGGGCTGCGAGTACTTAACATAAGTGGGTATGCACGCTCGTTTGCTTTTCACATAAAAACATATATAAATTCTTAACTAAAAGGTTCTTGATGTTATGAGTGAACATTTTTACTGCAAAATTATTTTCGGAAATATTCTTAAAGCGCCGATCGGAGAAGTACAGTGGTACACCTATTTAATTGTACTTCAAAGTGTATTCGGCAACGACACTTCTCCAATAGAAACACAAGTAATACTTTACGGAGGATTAGGAGAGCGGCGGTGATACCTCCCCGGTCGAACTATAGTTCTCCCTTTAAATTGTTATTGAAAAGATAATTACTGTACTATTAAGGACAATATGCAATATCTATGTCATAAAATTAGCATTTTCTTCCGATTATTCGCTATAATATGAAATTGCATAATCAACAATCAGAGCAAATTACCTAATTGATCCCTTGAACTATGTCAAACGGACTTAAGGGATTTCGTGGAGCAAATCGTAAATTCTATTAAATGGCTCACTAAGATCACGTGGTAGCCGGGGAACATTTGCTGAAGCCTCCTGGGATTACCGAGATCGTTACAGACTGTTAATATCTTAACGTTGTACATTTTTGAACATAAATACCTCATTTACATTCACTGTCTCACATATCGCTACTTCAAAACAAAAGGACCACAAATCAAAAATATTCAAAATCCTTTTTATTGTAAAATTCAAATTTTGTCGGTCACATATCCGAATCAACCATTAAAAGCAGAATAAAAATATCTTTCTATCAGTGTATAACACCTATTTATCAGTTTTAAAATTACAGACGAATTATACAAAAACTGATTTTGAATACTTTAAATGGCTCTCCTGTAAAATTAGGTCTATACGCGTTGTGGCCCTTTTGTTTTGAAGTAGCGATATGATAAAACTGCAACCGATAGCTGTCTGTACATGACAAATATATTTAAAAATTGATATTGGAGTGCGTTTATATAAGCAAAATAACCCAAGAGAATGTTTTTTCATGTTAATAATATCTGCACTCTATTATTATATCTCAGAAATTATTGATGGATTTAATGTCTGGTGCGGGTGGTCAATAAATCTATTGTGAAGCTTTGTGTATAAAACAATATACCTTTTTATTACATTTTATAGTTTTATTTTCACATAGGTATATTTTTATTAACCTTAATATGCACCTTAGCAGACTAAATGTGGCGTTCAAAATATTGTATTATTTGTTTATTTCTTTTCAAGGAAAAGTGCATTTTGACGCCTTTTTTGGTATAATATTATCTGCGACCACTTAGCCATACTATTGCAATCGTAATTCCAAGATTTTCACCTGTTCGTGTTTTCCACATTCCTGATATACAATTAACTGTGCTATCCGCAAAAGGCGAAGAGTGTCAGGTTCTGCCGCAGCGTCCCTCGATGGTACGTGGTTGTAATAGATAGGGGATTAAGGTATCTGTACGAACGCCCGTAATGGCGAGAAAAAGGCGTCTATGATATTATCGGAAGTCATAAGCAATTAGCAATTATTGTTATTGCGTATTATTAATTTATAGTTAATAGGAAGAACTTAGTTTAATTTCTTCCTCGACGTTCTTTGATAAATAAATTATTATTTATAAATAAGGCTTCTTTGTCGCGTAATGGAATGGTGTTTTAATAATAAATAATTTTTTATGGTTCTGGAGACGAATGACTGAAAATAAATCCTTATAATGTTGTCCTAATTACCTTAAGATATGATTTAAACCTAATATTATTGCGGAATTTATAAATTTTACTATGTCACGGGTATTCCCGATTAACGATTTTTGATCGCTGATATGAACTGAACCTGTAGCATGGCTGGTGGTCACGGCGAAGCTGCGGTGCTCCGTTGAAATATCGGCAATCGAAAATTAAAAATCGTGAATACCCAGTACCTACATAGTAAAATGTACTTCCATAAGACTTCGAACAAATTACTTTTATAATGTTCCGTGTCTACATGGTGTCCTCATCTTTGCATATATCAACGGAATCCACGACACAGGGAATCCTATTGCAGGGTTAAGTACAGATGTAGAGTTTATTGTCTTTTACAAGACAAAGCAAATTATGTTTGTCACAAGTAGTGATAAAGGCCCAAATGACAAATGGGAACACACCTGCTATTCAAATAATCTACATATACATATTATGTATAACAATTTTATTGTATACTAGTTGTACCCTGCGCGCGTTGCTACGCAACCAATTAAAATAAATTTGAAGGAAAGACATTACACAAAAATTCAATTCATTTTATTGATTTTTTTCTGACGAAAATTGGTCGTACCAACTCAGAAACCTTCGTGGGCTCATGCACAACAACTTTGCTAAAGATCATCGCATGATCAAATGCATAGTTTACGAGTTTATAAAGGACATACAGACAAACATTCCTTTTTATATATAAGAGACAAGAAATAAATTTATTTGTAATTTCAGTACTACATTTCTGTATTGTATTCGTATTTGTGTTTGCGACACCAAATAAAAAATGCGTGTGCGGTTTCGATTAGAAAACTACTAACAGTTTATAAATGGTAAAGTACCAACTTTCTTGTACATTGAGTACTATTTCAAATAAAGCGGTCCTACTCTTTACTTTTTTTAATCATTTATAATTATTTACTCAATCGGAACCTTCATAGGTTGCCTGTTAGAAATCTCTAACTTGTGTTAAGGTCGCCTTTTGTATTGTTTTTTATCTGTGACTGGTGTACAATGATTAAGATACTGAGTGTATTTTTTAGGCTAAAGAACTTAGTCTTTAGTGTTTTTTTTAATGGAAGTAGCAAACCAACACGCAGTCCACCTGATTGTAAATGGTTACTGCTTTCCATAGACATCAGTAACTAATTCCATAATGAACAAGAATCCCACTTGCAGTCAATTACAAATGAAACTTAATGAAAGTCTGCAAAAAATCTTGCCGTATATAAATATAATATAATATAGTAAATAATTTTAGCGATTTCAATCTTATATATCGACTATTCAAAATTCATAATTCAAGTATCTTATTTCATTTTAAGGTATTTATATACACTTAATGTGTTGTAAAATGACGTGTTGAACTTTTGTGTAACTCAAAAATATACCCAAAAATTATTGTACGTGCAATTACAACGAAATTGTTGGATTATAAAAAATATGTAACACACGACAATTGTAGCGGCAAAAGGGCGGCAAAACTGTACAGCCTATATCTTGAAAATTTCTAAATCCGCTGACAGTGGTACCTCTCCAGTCGAATCGTGTACGTTCTACCACGCAATCTGAAAAGGTATATCCTGTAACAGTAATTACAGAAGAACTTCTTACTAAAATAATTTATTACAACACTTGCAAAACTATGATTTCTATGCCACAAAGGTGTAATTAATTCGATATTTATCTATGTATTCGATAAACAGTATTTGCTTAAAAGGAAGGAACATGATAAGTAATCGGAAATTAATTAAACAATGATTTTCTATGCCAAGGTGTTTCATTACTCAATCTTTAATATTATGTTAACTACTTGTAAGTACCTAAGAATTTATTCATATGGATTTTAAGAAATGGAGGATCATAGACATAGATCATAGATCTGACTTCTATGATACAGGTTATGCCTAGTTTAGAAGTCAGAGCTTCAATTACTAAATATTCTTTATAAGTAAAGTTATAATCTTATTAATGTCATGTAACCTTTATGACTGTGTTTTATTTTTATACTTTTTGAAATAAATATTATTATTATTATCATAGAATTTTTTTTTTGCCGTTAAATATTATTTCGTTTTTATGATTTTAATTATTTAAGTATTATTTATCCTCCAATGTTTGGTGATACCGCACGATTTTTTATGAATGGGCCAATAGGTTTTTTATGATGATCCAGTCCTTTAAATTGTTATATTAATTTATACATACGGAAAAATACACTTTTTCATTACCGTAATTTATGAAAAAAATTACAAATATGTAGGAAAAAATAAAAGTTCTAATTTTTATTGGGTATAGTTTTAGCAATACAAAGTCATTGCTGTTATTGCTGTTCATTTACTACGGCAATCGTTAATAATAATCCAAGTGAAAATCCGGAATACTTTACCGATTCCACTAACTTTTAAATAAAATAGTTTTTTTAGCTTTTATAGACACGATATGTTGTTTAAAAAAGTTGGTTTATAACATTATGTTTCAGTATTTTTTTTTGTGTTACAATTTTTTTTCTGTATTTAATTATGTAGATTTCTCTTACATTAGTTGGTAGAGCCGTTAGTGGTCGCCCGGGGCGGCACCACCGCCACCCTCATAACTCATCGTAAAGCAACATGTTCTTCATGTATTGTGTTTCGGTTGGGGAGGTATGGTTGCCGGATACACATTATTGGAGTTGACCATCTTAGTCCTCAAGAGTAGGAACGCATCCGCGTTCATCCTTAAATATAACTTCTGTTCTATTTGAGATTGAACGTGGTTGTCCATGCTCGTTTCTTACTCTTTCACAATAAAAAAAATAAAAAAACATTCATTTACCGAAAAGCTGGTGGCGCCATCTACCCGAGCTTTGCATCAAAATTCTATTGTAAAACAATAAATGACGGCGGTGTCAATAACCTATCAGCTCTTCACATCTCAGTGAGCAACCGGTATGCAACATCACTGCAATTTCCTCCAACAAAGAAAACACTTGCGTTTCCCTGCGGTGATAGTAATCTACTTTTTTATTTCAAGGAAATATCAAGCGAGCGTGAATACTACAAAATTTACATAAAATTGCGTCATTATCATATAGATATATTTTCATTAACTATTAAACACTACACTGTCATAGACCAATAACTTCACGAAGAAATAATTCATACAAAGAATGTCATTCGACTCGTGAGGGTTAACTATATCACTATGCACGCTTCCGTGCCTCAAAGTGAGCCGAGTATTCGATCCTAGTGTTTATCGAGAGATGATTGACATCAATCCTCGTCGAAATCCTTATGGATTCTTGAAACTTCACATTGACAGAGGGTAGAGGAGTATCCTCCTTCACATGGGGAGAGATCCTTGCTCTGCAGTGGCAAAAAAGGGAGAACCTTGTAACCGAAATAAAGTACCCGATTACCCACAATTCTTCATTAATTATCTAGAACTTTGGCAAAGGGAAATCTCCCTCCAGGCGAGTTCTTGTTGCCTGGGGAGCGGCAGTGCTCCGATGGTCTCATTTCGAAGTTTGGATATATGCAAGATATGTAGAGAACTTCGATAGCGTGATTTAGATTACGTGTGGCGCCATCTCTTGTCGAGTAGCAGAATATCGCTACAGAACCCTACCTACATCCAGTACATTGGCACGACTCCAAAAGAGCAACATAATGTAACCTTTAATCACGTAACATGGATGCACGGAAACACTTTCAAGTCCTTATACAGATGTGCTCCGATCACGTTATTCTTGTCCCAACTTTCAAGTTCCACTCAAGAGAATTCTCGCCTGGATTTTCATGTACCAATTTTACCATTTTTACAGATATCAAGAAAATCTTATATTGGTAATGAAAGATTACTGTGGTCTACCGGATTTGAAGAAACGAGTTTACATTAAAATGTCTAAAAATACTATATTATAGGCAAAAACAAATGTGTTAACTTAAAACTTATTGTGCAGAAAAATTTACAAACTAAAAAAAAAAAACAAAAGAAAAGAACATAATTAAATATACAATTTATGTAATTCATTAAAATATATATTCATACGATAAAATGATGATTTGTGACACTGGCCGTTAAGAAGGTGGGATTTAAATTTAAACAAAATGTTACATTTGAAAAAAAGATGGTGGATAAACTATAAATAAATAAATAATTATGCTATAAATTATGGTGGATAAATCTCATTATCCTACCTTTGAGTACTACATACATACTAATCAAAATACTGATTCTTTATTCGAAATGAGCTTCACAAATGCTATAATTCGCTTGATCTAAAGAAGCTATGCTATTACATGCGGTCACCGTCACACCGCGTTCCTAAACATTCGTAACGGTCATATTTACACCTTCCCGACAATCGTGCTCTCACGGCCTTCAAATTAGATTTGGACGATGAGAAAATATTTGCACTGCAATGGCAGTAGCGGAGAAAATGGCGTGAAGTCCAGAGTATAACAATTGGTTTCCAATAATTACGGGATAAATTTTATATATCACGCACATAATAAGTATTTCCTTATTATGATAGTCACTCTTTTGTATTTTTATTTGCATAAAAGTGGGTTAAAGGTGTGATAATATAGTTCGACTGGGGAGGTACCACCGCCGCCCTCATAATCCGGCGTAAAGCATTGTTTGCGTTTCGGTTGGAGAGGTGCGGTTGTCGGCTACACTCAGAAGCGAAGCGCCCATCTTAGTCCTCAGGAGTACCAATGTATCTACGTTCGAGCTTAAACAGTATTTTAGTCGTGTTTGTGGTTGTACATGGATATCTATGAGCTGCAAGTACTTAACATCAGGTGGTTTGCACGCTCGTTTTCCAAAGCTTTTAGGAGTTATGTAAATGGTTAAAAACAGACAATTATATACATAGACAATTTTATTTATTGTCAAACTGTTACATTACAAAACACAAAACAATTTAAATGAGAAAGAAAAACCTTCAAGCTTTTATAGTTTTAATCAAACTTTGGTTAGGTATCGGCACCATTTTCACAACTCAGTGGTCAGTAATTCACTATTATTACCCGTTCAAACCACCAAAGCGAGCCTTATTTACATTGTGTTCAGATAATCGGAGTTCAATAGATCTAAAACAAGCACGGACAAGGTCGAGTTACGCAATGATGTCTGACAGCAATGTTGGGGACGCTTTCTGTCACCTCGGCGCGCCATGTGATCTTATTGTAACTCATTGTTGATGAGATTGCTGACATTGAAGCAATGAGAGCTTTGTCAAAAATATATATTTTATCTATTTAAGTAAACTACCGGGATATCCGAAGAAAAAAATAGATGTTTAAGGGCTGACTTAAAACAATTTATTGTTAAGAAAACAAAATATAAATACAATTTAGAACATAGAAAAAACATTTGACGTAAAACGAATTAAATATTTCTATTTATTTTTATTAATGTTTTTTACGGCTATGGATTCCATCCTGCCCGCGATGCTTTATGTATGTTTTAATACTAATACTAATGGGCTTACAAAAATGAGAATTAAAATTTTAACAAAATGAAAATATATTATGTCGATTATTAAATATAATCAAAATGTATACAAGAATTCCTACTCTTGAGGACTAAGATGGTCGCCTCCAATAATGTGTATCCGGCAACCACACCTCCCCAACCGAAACACAATACATGAAGAACATGTTGTTTTACGGCGGGTTATGAGGATGGTGGTGGTGCCGCCCCGGGCGAGCTCTAACGGCTCGACCACCTTCATGATTATCGGTATTAGAAATTAATGTATGAGAACTTCCAGATTGATAATTTAATAGAAACATAGATTGCTAACTAAAAGATAATGACATTTATCAAAAAATGTTTACACCACACCTAGTAATTAGTCACATGGGATGAAAAAGTTAGAACAGAGCAATTACGATGAGCGTTACGTAGTTACAGCAACAACTAAGATGAGCTTCATTTGCACATTATTTGAAAAATCTGTTATTTATAGCGTTAGAAGAATAGCTAATTGATACTATATGCACGATTGTGTTTGATTCGGTGATAGAAAACAGCTAACGATCTAACTCTTCTAGAAATGTGGTCAAAATTATGGTTTGACGTTGATGGATGAATAATGTAAAAGGGTTCTTCGAAGGGTGTGTTTAGGGAGATACACCTAAACGAGGTCATTCAATTTATTCTTCAGGGGAAGTAATGGATCACTGGTCGACTTTAGGAAGAGCTTCAATCCTATTGGGGGGTTGTTTAATTTCGCGAAATTCAATACTAGACGGACGTAGTTTTTGTCGTAGTTCTATATATCGATATTTACTACGATAAATTACGTTGACACCAAGATTAAAAAAATACAATGTAAATGCCCAAACATAGGGTAATATTAACTTTTTATTTTATATATAGATGAAATATCATGTTTTGTCTCGAAATATTAATGTATCGATTAAATATCTTCCCGTATCTCAGAAAGTTTAAGCTTGACATAGTTGATAGACATTTAGTAATGCAAGTGGCGGAAAGGCCAGTACCATAACATGATTCGCAAATCGTATTTGTATGCAAACTGGTAAGTGACTCAACTCAAGCCTAGACCCGCTCCTCTACGACAAATACACCAAAAAGACCTCATAAGATAACTTGTTTAAACCACTTCTTTACCGATTCGCTGTCCAGTGAATCATCTAGAAAGCACGAATTGTATTGGAATCTATATATATTAAATAATATGGTGATGGTAATAGCTCCACCTTATCCTTAAATTTTGCACATAGGTTGTTTATAATCTATATATATATATATATATATATATATATATATGTATATAT
>DWON01008558.1:0-12048 GCA_018251015.1 Phocides pigmalion okeechobee | reverse complement strand
CATTTATGTAATTTATTTGTTGACTATTACGTTTGACTTTAAAAACTAACGATATATCGTCTGCAAACAAAATTATCTCAGATGGATTATTGACCACGTATGGCAAGTTGTTAATGTGCACTAAAAATAGAAAAGTACCTAAAATGGAACCTTGAGGTACACCTATGTTTTTAAATGTTAATTATTGTTTTAAAACTTCTGGTTGTTACACACTTTTTTATAATTAATACATTTAGTTCAACACACGTCGGCAAATTGAGAGGAACGGTGTATGAATATTAATAACTTTTTTTTTCAATTAGTTTTTTTATTAGTATATGTATTTTAGGAAAAGGTTAGATTAGGATTAAGGTGGATTTTCGTATTAAACGTCTGTTTGAAATGAATAACATTATTTTTCAGGCATTGAAGTTGTAGTAAGCAGAAAAAGTATTTTCAAATAACATATCAATTTCGTTTTAAAATTACAACGCATGAATTCGTTCTAGTTTCATTTAGTTTTGTGACTTGCAAATTTTAAATAAAATGTTATTATTTTTTTAGTTTGATTATTTGCAGAAATATCTCTGCACGCATCAAATTTAGCTAATATGGGTCACCCATCCAATTTCAGACCACACACCGCGTAACATACATAACGTTAACAACGCAAACAACATCATTAGGAACGTCTGTGAGAAATAAAATCATTTATAGGTATTCGCCGCCCACATTGAATACTTATTAGGCCTATAAAAAACGACAATTAGAGTTCTCGAGCTTACGATTACCGTGATTTATCTATTTATCATTGCGACCTTAGGAAATCGTGAGAAGAAAAATGTGTTACGCGCCCACGGGAATTATTCTGGAAATTCTATTCTTAGAGGCTGACCTATCAATCCATTATTATCCCATTGCTGGACAAGGTTCTCCCCTCGTATTTATAAGATTATCTTAGGTATTATACTTGTGTCATAAGTTTGCGTAAATGATCAACTTTGGGTCAGTCGTGTCAAGATGTTGCTACTGTTACTGTTGCTGTTGCTACTGATCAAAAATGGAATGGAAAGAATGGAAGAAAAATTAAGGAAAAAAGTATGTTCTCTTTCATGGAGCGTTATGCTTTCAGGAAACTATAAAAAGCGTAAATAGGTGTTACATATAAAAAAATTCGCTATCGCTTACCACCGAGCACATGGCTGTAGAACAAAATTGGAGCATCCGCTCACAGTGCTCTCGACTCTCGAGATGCCTTTTAAACATTTCCCGTTGCATTATTGAAAGTGCCGACGGCATTATCGATTGTGTGGTCAAAGATTATGATCAACAAAATAATATTATTTTAATATTACATTGCGCCAAACTTTCAAAAGTTGACATTCATGCAATTTTGCAATGTCATCGTTAGATATGCTTGGCTGAGTACGATTCTCGGTAAAAGTGCATATTTAAGTATATTATGACATAGAATAATATAGAATGAAGTATGAAATGTGGAAGATATTGTTTAGGAAAGATGCTAACGAGCATGCAGTTCACTTGATTTTAACTCGACACTGGCGACAAATTTTGGAAATTTTATATTGTATGATACAATACAAAATTTTAATTATACATTTATGATTTTAATCCAAAAAATACCATCCTTTTTTATTATTATGATTCATCGTGTTAAATTATAATTATTAATTATTTAATTTAACAGCCACCAGAAAAATCTTCTGTTTGAGGAGTTGCAGTTGCAGTGACCGATTACCATCAATTGGATTACGTAATTACGTATGTTTCTTTGAAGTTGTGTTTGAATATATAATATATATGCACTGCAGCACCAATTTAAGATCAAGTGGACTACATAGACGTTTCCCCCATTAAAAAGAAATCAGTTACTTCATGCCATTGGCGCGTCATGGATGTTCGTTTGCTATGTTTGAAGTTATACTTCTTTTGGCGCCCTAGAGAAAAATGATGAAAGTCATATTTTACATTAAAAATATTTGTTTACTATTTTGTTTTCATAAAAAACATCGGTAGAAAATAAACTATTTGACATTCTTCCGTCGCTTCTGTTCGATTCAAATTCTTTGCCTCCAAACGGACTCGACGGTAGTGGATGTCTCTGTACAAACTTTTGGTTCTTCCTCGCTTTATATAGAATTGCCCATGAGCGTTTACTGAGTCTTACGTGATTTCAGCGGAAACTGCTGTACTAGTGCTGCTGTGCTGAGTTCAGCCGTGACCACGAACCGTGGTTCGAAATATCAATAATACAAATCACTAATCATTACCCGTTAAATAGTAAAATATAAACTGCTACCATTTCTGTAACTGATCCTTTTATCAGTTTTACGAATGAAAGCAATTTGCATAGATTGGTCTTCAAGACTTAGTGTTTTGGCCTTGCATTTAATGTACATGCTATCCGAGTTTTTATCAAATGAAATTATTGAACTAACGGAAAATGAGTATACATTTCATGGTTTTTATTTGAGAAGAGTAGCAAAGGATAATACGTTATACTGTTAAGAAATTGCTACAGTCATTAGATATCTACGTCCAAACTCTAAAGAGAACTAAAGTTATATCTAGCTCGGATGTACATCCGTTACTACTCCTAAGGACTAATATGGTCGCTGACATGGTAAGATGTAGTATTTACTGCATGCTGCAGCGTATGTATATTAAATATAAACTGAAATCCTGTATGAGGTCGTATGTAGATACTCACTCCTCAAGCCTCGCTTTTAAGTATAATCGGCAACTGTACCTCTCCAACCGAAACGTAAAATTTATTTTACGATGGATTATGAGAGCGAATGATTGATTTATATGAATTTTCTTTTATCACCTCTTTTCCAAATTGAATCCCAATACAAGTCTATGATTTCAAGGTTGGTGAACTATAGTTTGACCGGGGAGATACCACGGCCACCCGCATAATCCGCTGTAAAGCATTACTTGTGTTTCGGTTGGAGAGGTGCGGTTGTCGGCTACACTTTAAAGCAAGGCTACCACTTAGACCTCCAAAATAGCCACGTATCTAAGTTAGAACTCAGATAGGACTTCAGTCGTGTTTGTGGTTGTACCTGGATGTCTACGAGCACAAGTACTTAACATCATTTGATTTGCATGCTCGTATGCTGCTCTTCTCACATAAAAAATGGTAGTTCATTGACGTTCAAAAACATTTTGTTAACAATTTACTTTGATTTATTTAAGCCATAAGAAGTACAATAAAAAACTCACTTACTTCATCAAATAATATGTAAGTATCCAATAAAATAAATTAGAATTTGTCTTTGATCATTGTTTGTAAGTTTAAATAGATTTTCATGAAACTGCCAGGTGATTGCCTACTTTATGTGTTATTTCATAGAAATATTTGCTTTACGAAGCGGCGCTGGGCAGTTGTTTACTTTGGCTCCCTGCAAACCAACCTTAAACTCAATACCAAAGCCATAAAGTTCATTGTAGCTTAGCAAAAATATTTTTTCATCGTTATAGTCCGATGAATCTATGCTAATAAAATTTGTTTGTTTATTAGCTAATGTAATTTCGAATAAATGGATTCTGATGGGTAAACGGATGAATCATGATTTAATATTTTTCAGCATAGATGTAGCAAATGGTATTACGTCTCATAACTTATATAACCCATCGCTGACAGTAGACTGAAACTGCTAGACTGAACCCGTTCAGTTGACATTTCCACTGACAACCGTGTACAGTTGTCAGTGAGACTGTCAACTACGGGTTTTGTTTTAGACTGAAATGGACGCCGGTGTTTCTTTTAAAGGTGGGAGAACTATAGTTCGACCGGGGAGGTAACACCGCCGACCTCATAATCTGCCGTAAAGCATTACTTGTGTTTCGGTTGGTGCGGTTGCTTACTAAACTTTGACCACGACCATCGAGGCGACCACCTTAGTCCTCAGGAGTAGAACGTATCTACATTCGAGCTCAGATAGGATTTCAGTCGTATTTGTGGTTGTACGTTGATGTCTATGGGCTGCGTCTATTTAACATCAGGTGATTTGCATGCTCGTTTGCTAATATTCTCATATAAAAAAACCTTTGGTTTATGTCTGTGTATGGATGTGTAGTTTCATTTATTTGTACTATCCGCCTTTACACCAACCAAATCAAATCGGAAAAGGTTAGTCATATTTGCTGTTAAAATGGCAGCAGTTAATATGTTACGTGTACATTTTATAAGAAGATGTAGGAAGCATTATCTAATCTAGTTATATTGCATAACATTCAACATTAAATACAAGTAATTAATGGCGTCTTCTAACAAACTTGTAATTTATTATGCGCGATCTATCTTGCTCATAAATTAATGTGTCATTTGAGTTTGAGGCCACGAAATGAGCGGAATTTCAGGCGATTTTAGTATATTTCTTTTTATTTTATGTAAAACAATATTCATTTTGATGTGATAGAATAATTGGTCGACCGAGGAGGTACTAATGTCACCCTCATAGCCCTCGTATTCTGTCGTAAATTACTTCTTTTTTGTGTGTTGGAGAGGTGCGGTTGTCGGTTATACTTTCAAGTGAGGTGACCATTTCGGGAGTTGTGAGAAGCAATACATCTATGCACGACGTCAGGCAGTACGTTAGTACTTTTTAAGGTGGGATATGGATATCCATGTAGTAAAACAACAGTCGGCATGACGTTTGTCCGCCATATCCGCTATCTGACATTTACACGCTGTAAATATAAATATATAAGAAAATGTATGTATTTTACCAAGAAAATAAAAGTTTTTTTAATCCTAAATTATATGTCAATATACGAAGCATATTAAGTCAATATACGTGCAATAAACGAAGACAATCAAGTATTCTTAAAGTTTTCTTTGGAATATTTGAACATGAGTCGTCAAGTCAACAATTGTGACGTCAGATAGGCTTACTTCACACCATCTCTCCGACATATATCAATAAATACTGATATACTTACAATGATGAAATCTTAAAACTAATAATAATAAAAGCCTAACCTAAACAATCTAAGGGGAATCCGAGCCCATGTGGCATGGTTCCAAGAGTGCTAGCTGTATTTCGATGTTGAATAGTAATCGCAATTCTCTGCGTGAGATATGAACCATCCCTCTTGTCACCAGCGGCGTCGCTCAAATGTGATACTAATTGATTGAATTTTTTGGCATGCGGAACCCACGGACCAAAGGTTTCAAAGCCTAGAATATTCAATATCAATTGAATATATCAATTGAATATTGCAATTGATGTATATTGAACATTTACTAGAAATAAAGAAACGCCTGAAAAAGGTGAATTTCAAACGAATTTTGTCCCAGGCTCGATGGTTATAGGCTTTTTTAAGGGCGGGACGACTCGGGTCACGAAATTCTAGATCTGATTCCCGGTAGACACATAAACGATCAATTTATATTTCTATACTGGGACTAGACATTCGTTTCAGTTAATGTGTGTCCACGGCATCCACGAAATAGAATATTATAATAAACTAGAATCGGCCCAGCTTCCCTTGGCTTGATGTTCACTTACATTATTTTTCTTTCATATTTGCATCCAGTCATAACCTAGTTAAAAACTAACAATTAGAAACATCTATTTACAACGACGACTGAATTACTATTTAGCGAAGGAAAATCTCCCTTCAGGCGGGTTTTTGTGCCTGGGGAGCGGCAATGCTCCGAGTCTCATTTCGGAGTTTATATGCAAGACATTTAGAAAACCTCGATGGCGTAATTCAGGATTGCGTGGCGTCATCTTTTGTCGAGTAGTGGAAAATCGCCACAACTATATTGAATTTAACTATTTAATTTCTCGTCCAATTTGAAAAAAAACTTAGTATTAAAAACCTTCCTTACCAATAATTCTATCTGTTGTTGAAAACTAAGAGAAAATCCGTCTAGTACTTTTGAGTTTATCATGAACAAATAGACAAATACGCGATGAAGTAATTTGTTTAAAAAATTAAAAATGGTAAGCATGAAAAGTTTAGTAAATTTATGTATATAAATGAAATAAAGTTTTTATTCATATGAATATTTTACTCTACTGCCTTACCATAATTAATAGACCAATATTACAGAAATACTAGCAGAAAGAGGCATAGAGTTGGTTTCGTAATAGATTCTCGAACCTTTGGACATAGAACCAAAAACGCGTACTTCATGGCCATTCTTCAGTAGCAGTAGCAACTCGTACTCGTACATTCGTATTCTCAGTAGCGTTTCATCACTCGTCAATTAATCCGGTATTCAGTCAAATTAATCGTTAACTGATTGTGCAGTAACTTGCCGCTGCGAAAAAAATAAACGGTTTTTAACGATAAACTTGCTGATTGCTACTTTATGGCTCTGTACCCAAGAGGTCATCGGAATGTTGTTACTCAAACTACTAGATTTGTTAGTTTGTATGTACCTCTGTATACCTATGGCGTCCACAACCAATGTGAAAATGTTAATACACAAACTCATATGGTCTGAACCAACTTCAACTCCACTTGCTCCATTAATTTAGGTTATTATTTATAAATTACATTTTCAAAGATGGATAAGATGAGTCTTTTGGAGTTTCTTTCATCAATTCTTCTCCAAACCGAAACACTTTACTAGTCAGTGATAGTTCATTGTCGTCCAAAAAGAGTTCTGTAAAGGATCTGCTTTGATTAAAGATATTTTAATTTGAGTTTGAAATAATGGGTTGATTATATAAGAATTAAACGGTTTTTAACTATAAAGCTACCGAATGTAACATCGTTAAATAAAAACCCTTACGACTGACACATCGACCCCGTGTGACAGATATCTTACATGTAGTAAAAGGCTGTTAAAATCTTAGAAAACGCGTATTTCATGGCCCAAAACTCCAATAGCAGAAGCAACGATGACATTCGTATTCTCAGTAGCGTTTCATCACTCGTCAATTAATCCGGCATTCAGTCAAATTAATCGTTAACTGATTGAGCAGTAATTGGCCGGTACGCAAGAATTAAACGGTTTTTCAATGTGAACTTTCTGACTGTTGTTTTTGGGTTCTTTACCCAAAAGGTCATCCAAACCTTGTTACCAAAACTTTCGGTAGATGGTCAATCAATAGTTCGATTGAAGAGGTACCAGTCATAATTCGCCGTAAATAAACTTTTGTATTACAGTTGAAGAAGTGCGGTTATCGGCTATACTTAAAAGCGAGGTGACTATCTTAGTTACGGCTTAACGCATCTACGTACGAATTCAGTTACAACTTCAGTGGTGTTGGAGGTCGGTTGAAGAAGTTCATTGGCTACAGAGATTACTTAACACGACGCGACTTGCATGCGCGTTTGCTACTCTCCTCACATCTAAGAAAAAAACTACGAAATCTATTCGTCTGTGTATATACAGTCACTATTGTTTATGAAGCTGTCGGGGCCACCGTCGATTCAATTATATAAATACATTTGCAATACACAAGCGTGTTCAGTGATGACGCACAACAGGCCTGGTGTTATAGTTTAGCGAGGACGCAGCAACAGATCGGCTGTTACTGTTTAGTGATGATGCAGATACAGGCCTGATTTGTTTTTTTTTATTGTGAAAGAGTAAGAAACGGGCATGCAGGCCACCTGATGTTAAGCGGTCACTGCAGCCCATGGGCTGCCCATAGGACAACCACGTCCAATCTCAAATAGAACAGAAGTTCTATTTAAAGATGGACGCGGATGAGTACCTACTCTTGAGGACTAATATGATCGCCTCCAATAATGTGTATCCGGCAACCACACCTCCCCAACCGAAACACAATACATGAGAAACATGTTGCTTTACGGTGGGTTATGAGGGTGGCGGTGGTACTGCCCCGGGCGAGAACTAACGGCTCTACCACCTTTCAAAGTTCTAGTTATTTAAGTGAAAACCTAGTCAAAATGCCTGACTGATGGTAGAGTTATAGTCTCTATAGTTATAGTCGATCGTCTATAGTTATAGTCGATCGGGAGGCTATAACCACCGCCTCGATAATCCGCCGTAAAAACAACTCTAGATTCGGTTGGAGGTGCGGTTGCTGTCTACACCTAGAAGTTATTACATAAGTAGATTTATTCTAGTTTAAATAAAATTTTCCGTAGGGTCCAAGTACCAAAATATTTTTCAAACCATTAGCCTCATGTTTGATTTACATCGCCGGTGACAAGAGGGCCGGTTCATATCTCGCGCAGGGAAACGCGAACGATAATCAACGCGCATATGCGTCTAGTTCTCGGCACCATACCGCAAGGGCACGGATTCGGTTTTATTAAAATTTCGGAGTTTATTAAAATTATATTTAAGATTTACATTATTGTAATTAAAATGTAAATAAACATAATATATTTCGTTAAAATAATATAAGAAGGCCTTTATTTTTGTTTTTATTTATTTGGCGGCTAATTACCAACGACATAATGTATTAGCAAAGCCTACGCTGTACCTGGTAATGTAAACAACTCGTTTTATATTTGCTAAGCGTAGTTTATACCGAGCGAGTAAATAAACCGAAGCGGACACTTAACATCCCTAATTAAAGTTTCAAGGAGTTTACCGCCCCCCGTGTGATTACGGTGCTTAGTTTTGCTAACAAACGAACCTAGACTATACCTAATTTTCTCAGCATGTCACCAATGTTCCTCAATCGTTATTAGTGGTTCCTCAATCGTGCTCAATCGTTCCTCAATCGTCCTCAAGTATTCATAAATCACAATGTGAGCGATACAAACTTTTTTACAAACGAACCTAGCCTATACAGAACTTTCTTACAATATCACCAGTGTTTCTCAATCGTTCTTAATGGTTCCTCAATCGTCCTCAATCGTTCTCAATCGTCCTCAAGTGTTCGTCAATCACAATATGAGTGACAAAAAAATTATTACAATTTTTTTACAAATGCACCTAATCTATACAGAATTTTCTTAGCATGTCAACAATATTCCTCACTCGATCCACAATCCTCCTCAATCGTTCCTGAAGCGTCCTCAACTATTCGTCAGAACATGAGCGTCTAAAAACTTTTCCTGCTGTATTGCTTCTATATATTGTCTTAATAACAAAATCACTATCTATAATTTCTCAATCAAACCGCTCTTAATCTAAACAAATATGTCTTATTTAAATAACTTAAAGCCATAACATTTTATTTGTTAATTCGTTAAGTGTGTATTTTAGTGCGTACGCGTGTCTTTGAATGTGTTTGTGTGTGTGTGTATGTTTGTGGGTGTGTGTGGGTTAGAAATTGTAAGTCCACTATAAATTGAACTCTTATAAATATACAATATACTGTGAATCTCAATTTAATTATTTATTATTAAACATGAATCAACTCTAATATATATATGAAGGTACCACCGCTATACTCATTTTAGCGTGAACCTTACTCGCGTTTCGGTAGAGGTATAATTCCTAGCTTACTAACAAATGAGGCTACCATATTAGTTCTCAAGAGTGACAGTGCACCTGAGATCGACTTCAAATGGAATTCTTATTCCTCGTGGAGTTTGTTATAGATGTCCATATAACAGTAACCATTTACCAAATTCAAAATATATTTATTCAAAGTAGATTCTTTACGGAAATCATAATCCGCCGTAAAGCAATACTTGTGTTTCGGTTGAAGAGGTGCGGTTACTAGCTACACTTTGAAGCGAGGCGTGCGAACGTGTCTACGTTTGAGCTCAGATATGATTTCGGTCGTGTTTGTGGTTGCACGTGGGTGTCTATGGGTTGCGACTACTTAAAATCAGGTGATTTGCATGTTCGTTTACTACTCTACTACACATATTTATAAAGCTCTTTTTGAATCTTAATAACTAATGACTCGTAAGGTGTTTCGTATTGGAGAATAAGCGGCGAACTCTATACCATCATGCCCTGCATGTGCGTTTCCTACTTCCATTATATATAAATAAATAAATAATAAATAATATCATGCATTATGAGTCTTCTCTCTTCATATTTGATGGACGGTAACATAACGTAGTGGAATCATTTCTCTAAGGTTCTTCCGCCATTTGATTACATTGTTGCTCTCACAAAAGCTGCTTCATAGTTTTGTAGGGTGTGCAAAAAAGTTTTTTTAAGTATAGATTAGCCTAACTAAAAGGCAGACTACTTGACGGAGAGCAGTCATCATCACTTTTGGACTTTTGCAGCACCAGAGAAGTCGCCACTTCGTTGGCTTTGAAGGAGAGCTCTCATTACACTTTTTAAGAGCCTTATGTCATATTGAGTGTGCAAAATGTTTTTCTTTTTTGAAAAAAAATTGCAAACGGATCACCTAATAGAAAGCAGTCACCATCACCTATGGATATTTACAACACCAGAGGAAATCCTTCTTCGCCGGCTTTGAAGGAGAGCTCTCTTTACACTTCTTTTTCATAGTCGAATATCATATCGTTCTGGAAACACCTCAGGAGGAAGTTCGTCCCACATTCTACATTGTCGAAATGAACGCTTGCAATTTTTATAAATCTTTAATTTTGTCACATAACTTTGAACGTTTCAAATATACCGGATGTAGGCGCGAGGTCGGGTTATGTGAGATTTTATCCCTAAAAAACTACAAAAATCCCTCAGTAGAGAAGCAGAAGTAGTCGCCTTCTTCTGTGCTAATAGAGAACATAAAGATGTTTTTATTATCGCAACTAGTGTTCTGTTCAATGTGACGCCCCAATCGTGCATATGTTGACTTCCCTGCTCTTCGCTCTCACTGGTCAGTTCCTACGTCAGTGTGGGATCACTCATATCGACGTTCCTCCCGCGATAATTACGTCAAAACGGCTCAAGCTCCGAATCTTACCTCTCTTGACTCGGAAGATACTCCGATTTCAGCAGCATCGTCCAATGCTTGTGTCAGCGTAGAACCACTCACACCGACATCCTTAACAAGATCGCTACTTTAGAACGGTTCGAGGTCTCATTCTTACCACTTTACTCACCACCAAGTTACTTCGACCCCAGCAGCATAGACCTGTGCTTGTGCTGGAGTGGGACCACTCACAAAACGTTCTTCTAAAGATCGCTACGTCACAACGGCTCAAGCTGTCACTTTTCTTACTCCCGATCCCAAAATTCTCCTTTTAATCGCCTTACGACAGGCAGGAGATACTGTAGCACTATTCTCCTCCTGATCTACTGGAATATTTTTGTACTCTTAACAAATAAATACCGGTATTTTTCTGGTATACTTACAAATTACGCAACCGTCTTCAGGAGTACCAACATAAGTCTGATTAACTTTGTCTAGATCTCTTATTGCATATGAACTAAATTATTGTTTACTTTTCAATTTTATTTTGAAAACGATCATTTATGTTACTTATTTGAAAACGATTTTCATTTTAAAACTATTTATAATGATTTACTTTGAAAAAAGATAACACTATTAATTTTATGTTTATTTTTAATAAAAGTACCTTTTTTCGATAAATTTATACATTTATTCTAGATTTTATTTCTATTTATTCTACATTCGTTTTATTTCTATATTATCATGACTCAAATATTGCAGTGTAAAATGAAGTTTGATAGAAGTCTAAGGAATTTCTTTGAAAATCTAAATTACTTGATACATATTTTTTGCATAGTCGCTTCGTTTATTACACGCAAATTATTTGCTTGCTTTCCATACTTTGATCAAATTTTGAACCGCTATAAAAATATAGTTTTTTTACCATTTCAATTAAGTCAACGTCAAAGCAAAGTGGGAGAACCTATACGACCGGGGAGGTACCATCACCCATTAACTGCGTGAAGCTTTTTGGTTTCCGTAGAAGGTTAAGTTGTCCAACTAATTTATAATTTAGCCGACCTTAGTTCTCAGGAGTAGCAACGCATCTGTCATCGACTTTAAGCGGATCTCTTGTTCTTTTGTTGGTTACAGATGTCTATGTGACAGTGACTACTTTAGCAGGTGGACTGCATGCTCATTTTCAATTACATTTTCATAAAAAACTGCGGGAGAAATAAATCAAAATTATAATAATAATGAAAACGTTGTATGTATATTAAAACGTTTTTCTTGATATTTTTTGCTATCGCTCCACGTTTTAGTTGCTTAG
>DWON01008557.1:0-12049 GCA_018251015.1 Phocides pigmalion okeechobee | reverse complement strand
AGAGACATAGTTGCAGATGAGACAGAAGCGAGTTGTTCTTGTCTCTCGTTCCATCGTACGACGGAGGGCAGCCTGTGCTGCAGTAGTCATTGAATCTGCTTCGTCTAGAATCACTAACTTGTATGGAGGACACGGTCGACCACTGAAAAAAAAACATTATATAATGACAAACTTTTGTTCTCACAAAATTAAAAGTTTAAATTATACATAATGCTCTTAACATTGAATTTCTTTTTTTATGTAGCATTACCAGGTAATTGACATGAAAGAAATGGCAGGAAGCTTTGTGATTCAGAAAGCATAGGACTGATTTTAGGTTTAGCTTAAAGGATTAGTGGGGGCAATGAGGAAAGGTTTTGGTGCAGTATTACACCTCAAATTGCTAATAGGAGAATGGATGGAATATAAGAACCTCAGAAGAAAAAAGAATCTAATGGGACTTACTCTGGTTTGGTGCTGTTGACGGTCAATTGAGCAAAGGTTTTGACTTTGTCCCTTATAACTTGAATACCTCTCTCGTCTGACGCATTCAGTTCTAAAACGCGGTCTCTCGTTATATCACCGAAAAGTTGCCTGGCAGCGGCAAGGATAGCGCTAGTTTTACCGGTACCTGGAGGCCCGTAGAACAACAAATGGGGCAAGTCTCCACCTGATAAACATTCTCGTAAAACTTGCACAACGTCATCCTGGTCCACTATGTCGTCAATTGTTTTTGGCCGGCTGAAAATTTTAAACATAAATTGAAAACACTAAGCATAATGCGTAAAAGATTTCAAAATTTTAAAATTTTTAGAACTTACTATTTTTCTACCCATGGTGCAGGCGGTTTTTTCTTACTAGATTTTACACCAGACGTAGATGGTTTTTCAGATGCAGAAAGTTTTCCAGTTTTTAAGAAAGACTGCATTTTTTAAGTTTAATGCAAATAAAAACAAATGCAACTTTATATAATTTTTATCTACAATATTGAGTTTCAAAATTCACTAAAAACGCGGCAGTATTGACACTGACATTCGACAATTCTCAGACACTCAGAGTAGACTTACCAATCTTGCCATTAATAAATAGGATAATTCCAATTATTAAATAACGTAAATAAATTTAAAACACTAAATACTAAAAAGGACTAACTTGTTATTTACACTGTTGTAGCGTCCAAACAAATTTAGTGACCCAAATTTTATGGTAAAGCGTTTTGTCATCAATACTTGACCATTAATCTTTTTTGTTCAAATAAACAACTTCACAATTATTTATTGAGTTCTTTTATCACCTTTATTATACTGTATTAAAAAGAAGCATGTATTATAAATCTATGTCAAATAAAAGTTAGCTAACTTAAAAATATTGTTAGGCTAAAAAGATCGAATCAAAGGCCTTCAAAATCATTATCGTAAAAAGTTAGTTGACAACAATGTTTCCACTCACAGGAATTTCACCAATTTTTGGGGCTTTAAAATTACTATCATAGTCATTCATAGTTTAACATAATATGCTCGCTGATGCAACGAGCGGGTGGTCATGATTTAGCGTTGAAAAAGGCGGGAAAAATTCTCGTTTTATTCCAATTCCTTCGTTTTTATCCAAGTTTTATTGGAAAATTTAAAGAAAAATAAATATGGAATAATTAATGTTTTTTATAAATAAAACTGAAAAATATGAAAGAAACGGAAATGTATTGATGTCTTTTTTCTTTTGATTGTGAATTTTGCTGAATATCAAGTTAGAAGTAGTTTTGGTCCAATAACGTAACTGGGCAACCAGTAAACAATTTACATCCCCGACACTGGTGAAAAGGGTTTTCTCAGTCTAAACTACTCATAAGTGTTGCTACAAGATTATTGTGTGTTCCACCATTGTCGGCAGCGTCTGAAAGAAACTGGTCGATATTTGGTCGAACGCATACAAAAGACAGGAATCGATTTCTTCCAGAAGACTTGATAAACTTGTATACGTTCGATCAAACTTACATTTAATGCAATCTGAAAGAGAAACAGCTGATTTTGTGCTTTGTAATACTGATTCTTCAGATAGCGACAGTAAATTTGTATTTGTTTGGCGAGGGAGATAAAATTGTAATATGCATCAGTGATTAGAAAATTTCGAATAAAAAATGTTTTTTTTTTATTTTTCGAAACAAATGACGAAAATTTCAATAAAACCTGTCTTTTTCTAAAGGTTTTTTTTTTATTTTAATGTAACAAACCAATAAAACGGTTAAAAACGAACTATCATTTGTTCGCATCGTAATGACAAAATGAATTTCAAATAAAACAAAACATTTTTTTTTTCACTCTACTACAAACCTAAAAAGTGAGGAATAAAAAAGACAAATCTAATGTCTAATTGCATTCTCCGCCAATAATCCTTTAGTGATGAAAACGTAATAGGTGCTATTCAATGCCAAAGATTGTAAGACACAACTAAAATTGTAAGCAGAAACTGTTTTTGTTTATTATACATATAAAATAAATAGAGAGCTAATATTATGGCTTTCGTTTTGTGGCAAATTATCTGCCTCCAAATCTACATATATGGGTCTTCGATTTATCTTATTACGTAAAATATAGTGTAAAATTAAAATTGAAAATGTAAATACTGCATGACAACGTCAAGAAGAATGACATGTTTATTCTTTACCGAACGCAGTTAGTTATCAGGCGGGAATTCAGAAAAATGGTATTCTAATTTGTAACTAATAAAATACTGAGTAGTTACGATTAAACGATCATTGGTTGATATTTAACGAAATTGAGTTAAAGATTGAATCACAAAAATTAACAAAATATGAGTTATTTCTAAGTAAATGCTTCAATAACAACACATTCTGCTAAAATGACTACTAGGTCTAAAAAAAAATCTGCAGCACCTGCCCAAACTAATTCCACACCGGTTAAAAGGGTAGAAAACTCCTGGATACTCCTCCTAAAAGGTTACTTTTTTAATTTTTTTTTTAAAGGGTGGTAGAGCCGTTGAGCCCGCCGGGGGCGGCCCCCCCGCCCCCCTCAAAACCCGCCGTTAAGCGACATGTTCTTCATGTATTGTGTTTCGGTTGTGGAGGTTTGGTTGCCGAATACACATTATTGGAGCCGTCCATCTTAGTACTGACGAGTAGGAACGCAATCGCGTCCATCCTTAAATAGAACTTCTGTTTTATTTGAGATTGGACATGGTTGTCCATGGGGTGCAGTGACCACTTAACATCAGGTGGCCTGTATGCCCGTTTCTTACTCTTTCATAATAATAAAAAAATATTTTTTTTTATAAATAAACAATACAGCGGGAATGTTTAACGTTAGAAAGTAATGTATTCTTACTCTCATAATATTAGAAAGGTTATTTTAAATTCCATGATATTCCAAAATATATTTGTATGGCGTCTCTCTTGAATGTAAACGGATTAATAGGGCTTTAAATTTTAAAACGCTTTTTTTTATTTCAGATTCAGTCTTGGAGAATGACAAATTTAATATAATCACTCTTCCACATCCCGCCAATGGAAACCCAACAAAATATTGCTTAGACAATACTAACAATAAAATGTATGAGATCATCACATTCAGTGAACCATACAGATCTTGGTTTGTGGGAGAAACAGTAAAGTCTGATGGCAGCCTAATGATGGTGACTCCGGTTAACCCTCTGTTTTTAGGTATGACATATGTTAAACAAGTGATAGAACTAAAATTTCATTTGGTTGGAGAAGAGTGGTTGTTAGTAAACTGATAAGTAACGTAACCTTAGATCTCAGATAGTAACTTCACTCCCACTCTGAAATAATACATCAATAATAATGAAGTTAACTACATTGACCACTTAACACTATCTCTGCGGGATACACAAGTGCTGTGTATTACACTGCATAATGCATATACGGCTTGTACAAGCCTGTTGTGTACATAAAAATTTGTACACTGTATAGGCAAACACAAGTGCTGTTGTTTTTTTAAATTATGAGAGAGTAAGAAATGGGCATGTATTATTTATTGTGTATTTACATCGTTACTGCAAGTTGCTAAAAATGTCATATTTCTTTGAATAGTCGGCACATCTCCAGTGTATAGAAAACGGCTCCAGTTTAGAGTTGCCTTCTTTATCACTTACTTGATAAAATATACGAGCCCTGTAGTCAAAGTCTTACAATCAGGAGGCCTGCATGCTAATTCTATTCTGCTCACAAAAATATTTTAGTAAAAATTGTTATTTTTTTTATTTTAGTGTTGCCAAGATTAAGAGAACAGTGTTGTAATCGAGCCATTCCACTAGAAGATTTGCTTTCTGAAAAAGGTTTTGATAAAATCCTTAATTTTATATCGGATCTTAGTTGCATTGCAGATTTGAAGGTAAAGAAACACCAAAATAATGTTTTCACTCAAATTTTCTATGGATTTTGCAGGCTTCACACTATATTGATTTACAAACAAAATGCATGCATGTCATTTCATTTTACTAGTGGACAGGAAGACTTTAATTTTTTCATAATTGCATGTTTCACTGTTTTAAAAGAACATGATGAAAAAGTTTCTAGTACTCGGTAAAATTCATCATTTTTTGGCTCTAACATGTCATTCAACCAAATATCCTAAGATTTAGCCTTTTATCACACAGCATTAGTTAACACTAAGAAAGAAAGTGCAAATTCTCTCTAGGAGGATGTAAGATGCAAATTTACATGGTATTTTGATCTCTTTTATAGATTTGATTTAAATACAATATTTGTATTATAAGTTTTTATATACAGATTAAAAATACTGCTGAATACTACTGACTTTTGCATGAGCAGTCTGCAAAGAGTGGATTTAAAAAATTGCAGTTTATTTTTTCATTTTGCTACAGGGTCCAGCCGATATTAAAGCCTACAAATACAATGAGGACAAAACACTAAAATGGCTGCAAGATAGAATTGACAAACTCTCCAAAGTATTGAAGGCAAAACGTATTCATGTCACAGCCGGAGTGACTGCAGCAACTTTTGTGTCAAGCAGTTTAAAGAATGAGACAGTGGACGAAGGTACATATTTACAGTCATTTTTGTTGCATTTGAGTTAACACTGACTGCGACACATATATTAGATCGGGTCAGCATTGCAGGAGGCCATACTAAAGTGGAGCTTATTTCTCTACACTGAAGATGCGTCGACAATTTACTGAAATAATGCATTTTTTAGCATCTGTGTATCATCTACGAATACACAGACACAATGTCCGCTGCCAGTCTTGTCTTATCAGCGCCAACATAAACAGCACTTTTGTTCGCCCGTAATCTATACAAATTGTCCGTACAACAGAATCGCGCAATATTGTAAACCGTAGGGAACGTGTTAATCCATTTTATGTATAGTCAGCAACTATACAAAAGTTTGATTATATATAAGTATAAAAAGAATAGCTGAAAGTTTCTTTATAATAATTAATATCAGTAATGATTTATATTGATCTGTTTCAGAGTTTTATGTGAAATATGCTTTTGGACTGGTGTCTGAATACTTACAGGATGACTTAGTAGATCTATTAGAAAAAATATATAATTTTACACTGGACTTGATTGAATCAATTGGTAAAAAAAGAAAATCTGAGGTAGAGATTAATGGTGTAAATAAAAAAATAAAACAAGAGCCTAATGAAGATGTTCCAGGAGACAGCAAAGATGCTGTATTGAATAATAGTTTCAGTGAAATCAAAAAACAGAAACCACTGACGGCAAAAGAAAAGGCAATACAAAAAGCAGCACGTGGGACAAAAACTATATCATCATTTTTTACCAAGAAATAATCTTATATAATTTATACCCAATGTTTGTTATTTGAAAAGATTTTGTTTAAGTATAGATATGTGGAATATATATATATAAGTATATATATGTGGAATAGTATATATATATATATGTGGAAAAGTTTAAGTAAAAATGTTGATTAAATATGTACATGGATATCAAATATCAATATATTGAAATCTAAATGGTTAGAACAGTTTTTATTGGATATTTTCGTCATCTAATTCCTCGTAAGTGGTGCCCATGTACTTTGGTTTAAAAAAATATTTCTTAACGATATAATATAATTTCATCCGTCTCCATTACGACGGGATTTTGTAATAATCCACAACGAAATAGCACTAAGATGATTGGCAATAGGGTAAAGCGGTAATAATATATTAGCACAACAAGTTGCGCTGCATTGTGCTATTTATTTTCAAAATAAGTGCTGCATCTTTACAAGACTAGGTTCAGTTTATTCATATAATATTTCTGGAGCTTATGTGCAACTTGGTCAATTTTGCTAGTAATTTTAAATAAGCTAAAAACTGGTTTCATGATAGGTAGGGTAAAAATTAAAACTGAAGTTTAATTAGGTAGAAAATATAATGTGGAAAACTTTCAACGTTTTGAAAGCCATCTAAGTTATTGACTCGTTTTTGAAAAACTGTTATATATTATTGATAAATGTAATCCCATAGAGATATGATGGTAGGTAGGTAGTAATCACAGTTTAAAGTTTTGGGAATATTTTGCGATCAACATCCTTTTTAAAATTATCAATAATAATTAAATAGCGATACATAATAATAATAACTATATAGTGGCAACATTAGCACGGCGGCCATTGCTGCTATCTCCATTCATTCGGTTTATTCCTATTTCTTTTGGGAATACTAGCGGTGACTTTTTAAAATATTTAGGTGATATTTGGACACGTAGGACACTGTGTAGTGAAACTAATGTGATTAATATATAGTGTTGTGCGTAAGACTTTAATAAGTGCTCAATAAACTTTGAAATCGCGGCCAATGTCAGCAGGCGTGTCAGATCAGGTATTTTGCATTTACGCTTTTTCTGCTTTATTACGGTTATATATTGTAATATTAGACTAATTAGTGTATTGTTTTATTCCTTGTTTCATGTTACTCGGACGTGTAGCGGATGAAAGGGCAAGGGAACCAAGGTAAAGATGGTAGGATTATGACGTTGCAAGAGTTTTCTCGGTAGACAATCTCGCACCGGTCGGCTTAGCGTCCGGTGTTCACTAATGTGATGCCGTCACGAGCGTTATCTAATTTTCACTTTCTGTTCCTACTTATACCTGAGTAAGGCGATACCGTAAGTATGCCGTTATATGGATGAATTGATCCATTCTACTCAACATAAGCTCCAAAATATATTTCCGAGAAATCTGTTGTATTGAATTATATACGTTGATATAGATTTCATAGTATAGCTGTTTCTTGAATTTGTCTCCTCCTACATGAATCTCCCACACATTTTTATTGATTTCTTATGATATGTACCTACTAATCGTTCTTCAGTACAATCATCCTTAGACAAGAGTGAGTCTGAATCATATTTTGTGATAAGTATTTGTGTTTTTCATGTTGTAACTAGAAATTCTTAATTATAATTATTATTTACATATTTATACAAGTGTTTGTTCTCATGAATAGTTATTATTCAATAATAAAACATGAAAAAATATGGAGGTATCAGTTGTAACTATAGGATTAGAAACAAACAGATGTTCTGATAATGTATTATGTGTTATTTGCATTTTAATGCTATAGTAGTTTTAACATTGCTTTTAATTGATATTGAGGATTAACAATTGTAACAAGCTGAGCAATATTTACCATAAGTGGTAGTTGATACTAGCTTGCCACATCCATAATACTATACTTAGGTTAACATGAGTGTAAACAGTGTGATAGTGTGTTTGAGTAAAATAAATACTGTTTTAAATTACTAGAGTGGTAAAAAATAACATAACATATGATTATGTTTATTGTAACATAATCAGTCCATTGTTTGTGATTAGTAATAAATATCAATAGTATATAGTAGATTCTGTGGCCTCTTGCAGTTACAATAAGAAGTTTTTTAAGTATTAATTTTCACTTTCACTATAGTATAATACTAAGCAATTATGAGCTATACAAATTATAACTACTTGTTGCTTGTGACTTTGTCTGTGATGTAAACACGTCCCTCGCTCTGCTTGTTTGACTTCATGTAGACAAGGAAACTCATATTACTGAATGCATAGTGCTTATAAAAGTTGTTGAAAGTTCAATATTTTTTTTAGATAAAGACCAGGTGTTATGTAGTAAAAGTAAAGAAAATTGATCAAAACTTTTTTTTTTTATTGTGAAAGAGTAAGAAACGATCAAGCAGGCCACTGATGTTAAGTGGTCACTGCAACCCATGGACAACCACGTCCAATCTCAAATAGAACAGAAGTTTTATTTAAGGATGGAAGTGGATGCGTTCCTACTCTTGAGGACTAAAATGGTCGCCTCAAATAATGTGTATCCGGCAACCGCACCTCCCCAACCGAAACAAATGAAGAACATGTTGCTTCACGGTGGGTTATGAGGGTGGCGGTGGTGCCGCCCCGGGCGACCTCTAACGGCCCTACCACCTTTAAAATCTATTTAGTGTTACTTTATACATGAACAATTTCAAACTTCTATTATTTTATTTATACAAATTCTCTATCTTTACTGTGCATTATCAATAAAAACATGTTGAATTAGAAGTACCTTATATGCTACTTCAGTTAATTGCAATGCATTTAAATAAATTGTATCCGTATTAGAAGTGGAACAATCAGAACTTCTTATCAAAGTTGATTATAATGTAGGTAAACCAGTTACCTTGATATGTATACTTGCAGTTTTCTGCTTTCTAAATGCAAGATTGCTTACAAGTGTTTATTTTTTAATTAGAAAAATAATACTAGTACTGATTCTTTATGTGATATAATCCTATGGGTCAAGCTTGTATTTAGATGAGGGGGAGAGGTAGGATATATGCTCAAAGTATTTCACCGTTAAATCTATGGATCGCCTGCCTCCATTGCAAAGCTAAAGTTACGTTTATATTGTTGCTATTATGAGATTGTGTTTTGTACACTTGTTGCAACACTTATGAACTGATCTGAAGAATATTTAACTAAAGATGAGTATTTGGATCATTATGTAGGACCAAATAAATTTAGTGAACTTACAGAAGGCTAATATCCAAAATTTTGAAATTACATTTCCATCCAATGATCAAGCATTAAAGGCGTATTGGGTTTAGGCCTATTCAAAGGCCTATTTATATGTTGTTACTGCACACAGCAGTGCATTATGGTAGCTGCAGCTCAATAATAACTTTGTGAGGAATTGTTACCATACATCTCTTGGATTAAATATATTATTTATTGAAGACCATAGTCTATTAGTAGAAGTAGGTATAGCAATCAAGACGCTTAATTAGTCCTTTGTTTCCATTATGTAACACAATATTGTTAGAGTTTTGTTCTGGTTATTTGAGGATTAAAGAAAGATTATTCTACTATTATCATAAAAAGGATCGTTTTATTTTAGATATTTGAAGATTTCATGTAAAATTTGAAGTGTTTTTCTAATTCCTAAACATGTATGTTTGAATAAGAACCTAGTGGAGCACATTGTTATAAGGATAGTACATAGGTTCAACTAATATGTCTTATCTATTTCTTTTTAATATTACAAACGCATGAGTTTTTGGTGATGGAAAGATATTTGATTTTCTTTTTTGTCAAATCTACTTAACGGATTTTGATTAAAATTTACAGTAATATAGTTTATACATGACTATAATTTATAAAGACAACATGTGTTTAAGCCATTATGCAATAGTATATTCCTCTCCTTTGTGAGCAATAATGAACTAGCGTGCGTTACTGGAGTTACATGAAGATAATCCAACATGGGATATCCTTTTAATAGTTCTATATCGAACTCAAACGATGAATCCAATATCCATTAAATTTATACAAGAATGTTTATAAAAAATTGCATATGACACCATGGGGTAAACATAGCGTACGATATATATGAGTACCCATATGTATTACAGTGACAAATGCACCTAAAGAGCAACAGTTAGAGACCGGCGGAGACGAGCTGACGGAGGTGTCATGGCGGCATCAGCGGCAACCCTCGGACGCACCACCGATTTGAAATTTTTTTCCCCTTTTAAATTATAAACAAAACCATGATTTCTTGTTGTGCTTTTTATCAAATTCCGTAATATCTTAGTGGTATGGCTCGAGCCTCTCAGTTCAGAGTCGTAAATACCTGGCATGCACCTTTTATTTCTAAGAGTTTTCATTTGCTTAACAGTGAAAAAAAAATTGTGATGAATCCTGCAAGCCTGAAGCTTTTCTTTTAAGTGCTCAAGGGTGTATGAAATGAACCCTACTTCCAATCTCCAGTTCTGAGAGGAGACTATTGCTTTGCAGCGGGACAAAATGGGTTTATATTTTTTATCAAATCATTATTGATATATTGCCAGCTAGTAGTCTCCTTTGAGAAATGGTAGATTATTTAACCCACCATGCTATCAACATTCCCACAAAATATGATATTCTCGTACATGTTTAAGAACATGGAAAACCATCAGTCATATTTTTTCACAATGTTTTTTATTGATATTTATGCTTTAGTAGAAATATTTATGTTGTTATTTTATGGTTGACAATGTCTTCTAAACTATTAATTATATAAATTGTACATAATAACTTGTATAAAAGTGATAGTATAAATCCACCTGCTGCAATCAATTAATGATCTCCATTGAAAATAATTACTAAGCAGGTATGTTGCTGCACTGTTTATGGTTATTATGCAAAATTTATTGTATGGACCAGCATATTAATGTACATACTCGATATATTAAAGCTGCAAAGGTAGATAATATTTATAGCTATTACCTGGTTATTTTAACTGCTTAATGTTATGCCTATATACAACCGAGTAAGTAGTTTAATGCTTATTACACAGGCCTAACATTCCTATAAGTCAGTCAGTATCCAGAACACTTGAGGATTAAATTCTTGGTCTGTTAAAAATCTGAATAATATTGTGCTCTTGTATGTGTAGGTTGTAATGATATAAGTAACTATTTTTATGTAATTGTCATAATGGTCACTGCTACTATTGGCCAATACTCGGCAATATCTATACTTAAACATGTAATCATTTTAAGCTGTTTATTATTAACGTAAGCATTGCTACTATATAATACTAAGATTAAACACAAAAAAAGCAATGAAATTTAGCTGTTATGCAAATAATATTATGATATTAATTATGTAAGTATATATAGTATAAATAATAATAATTGTATAAGTATTGGTAATGTAGACACCACCATTAAACAAAATCTTGTTTTACTTCTAAACATTGAGCTTTCACATGTGTGAATAAAAACTAATATGAAATTTTCTGCCCTTTTTCAGGTTATTATGGTACAACAGCACTTCCTTATCAGGCCTTTGGAGTCGGGGATGGGACATGGTCCACAAATGGAACAGATCCAATGACCTTCCTCGGAGGATACAATCCTCATGATTCATATGGCATGGATGGTAGCTAGTATTTATTGCAAAATAACTGAAAATAAGAAGATAGATTTTCCCTTTCATTATAAGGCAAAACCCCCAAAAATACTTGTAGGCATAACTGTAAAACTTCCAATTTTTTTAATGACATTTATTTTCGACTTTTCAGGAGTCTTCGGACCTTCAACAACGCCTTTTTCCACTGCTGCGTTCGGACAACCTGCGTCAACTTTTAATTATTTCCCCGGAAATGGTGACTATTCCACTTGGGGTCAGCTAGGTCGGGCAAAGCAGTATGATGATTATTACAGAGCTGAATTATATGTACCAGATGGAATCAAGGCGGTCGAGACAGGCGTCCAGGCGCTCTCACTCGGCGAGCATAAGGTCGACAAAGATCGCGGGTCGGAACTCAAGGATGCGTCGGGTGGATCGCAACCCAAAAAGATGACATGGGCTTCTATCGCCAGCCAACCGGCGAAACCGGCTCCGTCCTCGCAGAGCGGCGGGCTCAAGAAGAAGGGGCCGGGCATGCCGCCGCCGCCGATCGTGCCCGGCAAGCACAACATGGATATCAGCACGTGGGATGCCGGTAAGAGCGCCCCAGTAGTAACGGCTCCGCCGCCACCCCAGCTGCAGCCGCCGCCCGTGCCCGCGCCGCTGCCGCTGCCGCCACAGGCCCCCGCGCC
>DWON01008556.1:0-12051 GCA_018251015.1 Phocides pigmalion okeechobee | reverse complement strand
GGATATCCAATACAAGAAAGAACTGACATCCTATCTGTGTTAGAAGGAGATGCGTTGCTACTCCTGAGGATTAGAATGTATGCTCCGCCATCTTATCTGAGTTAGGACATAGATGCGTAGCTACTCCTGAGGATTAGGATGTACGCTCCGCCATCCTATCTGAGTTAGAACGTAGTTGCGTAGCTACTCCTGAGGATTAGGATGTACCCTCCGCCTTCCTGAGTTAGGATGTAGATGCGTTACTATTCCTGAGGATTAGGATATACACTCCGCTTGTAAGCGTACACCACAACCGCTCTCAAACGGAAAAGAGAAGAAGAATTGTATTATGCTTGAAATAGATAGGGTACTTCCCCGGTAAAATTTTACAGGTTCTATCTTGGAAACTCACAAGGGTTTCGGCTTTTTTTCTATTGCAGGGAACCCTTAAAATAGTCATTAGTCAATGGAGTCGTCTTGAAGTGGAATGCAGCAGTATCAACCCCATTTATCGGGTCGCGAGCTAAATGTTGGGTGTAATTGGCGCCGCTCCATCTGCAGGCAATTAGGCGTCGCTTTAAAAGATCCATATTTATTCGCAAAGCTGTGTCGTTCCAGTTATCAATGCTTGAAAATTTCTTGAAACGTCGGTAATGTGCAAGGTTATTAGTGTTTAACTGTTTATTTATATAAAACGCTTTTTACACTCAATATTTAATAAGCTCTTTATCTTTTGTGATACCTACTGAAGTAGCAAATAATTTGCAGTTTTAGGGTACTTGTGTTAAAATTAATAGAGCACAGAAAACGCATTCTCAGTGGTTATTATGGCCATCACCATTGACCGACAACGCTTAAATTGTGGGATTGAGCTTGCATTTAAAGGTAATAACTATTGGGTGTTCTAATTATAACTAGTTGAGGACAAAACAAAATAGCATTAGTTGTAAGAAAGAAGTAACACCTATTTTGTGATAATTTCAATTGCCTACTTAACAGCGTTCAAAAGTTATGAAGCTACAAACGCATGGGTTTATGGTATTCATTCAGTAATAGACTTCTGTGCGGATTCCTTATAAAACATTACAGAAGTTCTGCCGCAATTAACAGTTTGATTTATATATTTAATTACAAAGTGAACATGGAAAACCTTAAAACAAGATTCAATAAAAGCTTAACCTACATAATCTAAAGCGAGTCTGTATCCCCCGTTTTCCCCGATGAATAGTTATCGCAATTCTCTAGGCGACATGTGGACCAGTCCATATGACACGCAGCGTCGATCAAACATAGCATTGTTTGATTTTTTTGGTACTCGAACCCCACGGTGCAAAGGTAACAAAGCCAAGCAAAACAAACACGTAATCATTGCTAAGTGACACATATTTGCCAGTTGACTTCTGCTGCAGCCTTCGTAGAAACCTAGTTTTATTAGTTGTATAAATTTGTGTCTTAAGTGGCTGCCATAATATCATAATGGGCTGAAGTATATATTCATAAGAAGACTGACCCCAATGAGGCAGCTACGATGCCACAATATTGAATTATTAAGCTTCTAACGTTCCCTATTCAAAAGCTTCCATGTTGCTTTCTGGATGATAATGACCTCTTGCAAGTGGCCAGTAACTCAAGCAAACTTGTGTATACCTTGGCAAATTTGCGATGAAGTTGCTGAAGAAATCTGTACTCTTATTCCGTAAGCAATAAGAGCGAATATCGTTTGAAAGCGACCCAAGAAAATGGAGTAATAAGGTTGTCATTTACAGGACGTTGGAGGCACAATGCACTAATTATATCAGAGTCTTAGAATGCCTCTAACCAGCCCCTTAACAGTTTTCCGCCGTTTCCACGGTATCGAAGGGGCATTAGTGCATTTTGCCGTAATGCTTCCAAAGACGGTCGGCGGCCGATGACCAAGGAGGTCGCCCGGTAACACATAGCTCGATTTAATTAAAATTGATTTTAATTTTGTTTCTTCTCTTTCAAAATAAATGAGTAATATAATATGAAAGTTATTAATTAGTTTACATTTATATCTTTGTAGTTATAACTGTTAAACTGTTTTTGGTACTATTGACGCTAATGTTTAAAAAATATGGATATATATCTTTTTACGCAACCTACGAAATTGACTAAACTATCTCGACTTATTAACAAATGACCTTTGAGTGGATTTATCAAAATATACTTTTAAGTAATTGAAGTGACTAACAAGCACACAATACACCTGTTATTAAATGGCGAAAGCCGCTAATGAACATATGAGAAACTTTATATAAAACTGAATACACGCACTTATTTTGATCGCAGACGTTACAATTTGCGAAGATTAATCTTATCTGGTTATCTCAAACGTAAGTCAGTTGATAATTACACCTTGTCATCTAAACACAAGAATAGCTGAAGCTATTGGAAATAGTTTTGACAGGAATCTTCGTGATCAAATTGTAGAAGACTTATCATGTAGTAGATGTATCTATTATAACCTATAGTTAACTTACAATTATAATTTGGGAAAACCGGACCGTTGGGCTAATTTAGAACCATCGGCAAGCAAAGTGGGCAGGCGTCTTGCGTCCGCCGAGCCACACACTTGGAACCCCTAACTTGCTAGTTCTAGTCCACTCTCACCGAAACGCAATTTCAATATATGATCCTTTGAACGAGTTAGTGGGAAAATCATACCGCAATCTCCGTGTATGGACTTCCAACCTTGTTTGGAACACTCAAGCATGTTATTACGTACCTACTAATGTTAATCCAGTTTGATAGGTATATCATAGATTCTGCCTGCAAAATTCAAGTTTCGATATCTATTATAAAAAGTAAAGCACCATGTTATTTAAAAGAAAAATAGTTATCTTAACTGTAATTATTTTTGTCAATGTACATGAGGCATTTTGAGGAAATTTAAGAACTTCTTAAGCAGTATTCGAACCTGGTAACTTCGTATTCGTGCGCTAAAATCCGCACTAGTACTAAGAATTTTACTCTCAAGTCAAATCAAGATCGAGCATATCTTCTGCCCCAAATAGTTCGAATGAAAAGTGTTGTCTCGCCAACTTACCCTGAACCCCTTATATTAACTTATTTCTATTAGTAAAATATATGCATGAGAATCTCACTTAAGGTTTAGATTTGGAACTAGAACTGACGACTTAAATTTACCTCCCATATGTATGAGCATCCGGACTTCAGAAGAATTCAGTTGTATTGCAATCTTTTACATTGTAAGATTGGCATATAAGGATCTAGACCACCTTTTTCCTGTAGCTCAGGATCAGAATAACGCTTTTATATGTCCTGATTGTCGTAAGAAGAGTTCAGGACTCTTGCGGGATCGAGATTAGTAAGAGTGGGTGCTCGAGCCCTAGTAGTCCTGGAAAAGACGTCGCTGTAGTTGCTCCGACATTGACGTAGGTACATACCGGTTTCCGAAGAGCTGAACGTGATTGGACTTAGTAGATGGAAATCCTAGATAACCTGGATGCTCTCAAAACACCGTGTACCTTTGAAAGACATTTCTCCCGGAAGTTTACGTTGTTACCGTATTCTGTATGCTGACTCTAAAGTTGCATTTAGATATAGAACTCCACACATATAACAGGTATTCGTATTTCTTAATTGCCGAATATCGTTGAAGGGAACTAAACCGTTAAAAGGATCCGTGACTTAAGTGCCGGATCGGGGTTCGATTCCCCGTTTCGTAATTTGATTCGATGCCAATTAGGAGTTTAGTTGTCGTCGGTTGAACTCCACCGTCTTAGGTAAGATGAACTAATAGCTGAGACGTAGGGTCCGAGTTGGACCCTTTGTGATTAGAGGTTTTCAACCCGTCCATTAGAATTGGTCTGTCCGTAGATATAGGCAAAGTGCTTTAACGAGATTTGTTCGCTATAAGTAATTTGGCCATCTGTAAGTAGACACTTTATATACTCTACTAGAAACGTGGTTCTATTACAAATCAAACACAATTGTAAGGGTTATGTAAGGGTTTCGATATATATATATTTTTAATGGAGTTCTCATATTTGTCTCGTGATTGTGTATTTAATTATTTTAATACCGGCATTAGGCCAAAAATAAAAAAGAAGAAAAGTGACGCAAAGATGTTCCGAAAATATCATGAAGGATAACAAAGAAAGAGATAAGAAAAGAATATGATATAATAATACTATCAGAAATAGTCAAGCTGTAATTAGTTTTATTGGTAAATAAACAAAATATCGGAATATTGAAAGTGTAAGTATTAAAAGTGTGACTGTACTTATAATGTAGTTTTATTATACATTCGTACACTTGATATGTGTGATAGGTACAATTACAATTTTAACGGGGAGGTACCACCGCCCTGCTCCTAAACCGCCGTGAGGCAATTCATGTGTTTCGTTTAGGGAGGTGTAGTTGCCGGCTATTTAAAAAGCCAGGCGACTGTTTAATCCTTAGGAGTAGTAACGCATCTACATACGTACGACCTAAGGTCGTACGTATGTAGATGAAATCTAAGACTGAATACTAAGTATTCAGTCTTAGATTTCAGTCCTGTTTGGATTGAATATGAATGTCTATGAAGTGAATAACCACTTAATATTAGGTAGCTTGTACGCTCTATTACTCCTCTAACATAAGAAAAATCTTTATTCGAGTAAGGACAGGGTAAAAAAGTTGATAGTGAAATACATATGTTTTCGATCTCTTGTAATTATTTTTAATAGCTAATTGAAAGAATAAGTTACTTATATCGGTCAAGTTTATACAATTATTTGAAACTTATGTGATTTGATTTATGAAACATTAAACTGTTTATAAACTATAGATAGGTAGGTTGGTGTCTTTATTCTAAAATTGTAAAGCTAGGTAGCAGTGAAAGCTTATGTAGAAATATAACCTAATTTACGCAAGAATTCTTTCAGGGGCGGTGCTTCAGGCGTGGCGATCGGATATAACTGGCGTATCCGTATATCCGTGCACCTAGCTATATCCGCGCAGATCCGAAGGGGGGCGGATCAGCCGGATAACCAACAGGTGGGGGATGAGCCGCGGTTAGATCCGCCCACCGACCACGTGGGAAGTTACAAAGTTTGTGGAAACTTTTATAAGTGTTTGGCTTAGACGAGGTTAGGTTAGCGCAGTGGTTTCTATGTTCTTGCGGTTTAGTGCGATATCTTTACAGAGTTTTGTACTGTATAACGTATACATAGCTAGAGAGTCGTACATTTATTCGTAATATAGTAATTTTATAATGAATTTTAAATTAATATAATTTCTATAGCAGTTTTAGTGCGAGTTTATTTTAGTGGTTACGATTTTATATGGACTTTTCTACTGTGTTTCTGCGTTAATATCTTGGTTATAACTCAATTTTGAGTTAAATATAGTAAAGAAATTTTAGAATAAAAATTATCTTCATATATTTTATGTTACGTTATTTTAATAAGATGAAATACGTTTCATATATTGTTTCATTATCGTGTTTTGGTTTATACGTTTTATTTTATTTTCTTAGGTCCTAGGTATGTTCTAATAAGATTACCTTAAAAGGTAGTAGAGCCGTTAGAGCTTGTCGGGGGCGGCACCGCCGTAAAGCAACATGTTCTTCATTTATTGTGTTTAGGTTGGGGAGGTGTGGTTGCCGGATACACATTATTAGAGGCGATCATCTTAGTCCTCAAGAGTAGGAACGCTTCCGCGGCCATCCTTAAATAGAACTTCTTTTCTATTTGAGATTGGACGCGGTTGTCCATGAGCTGCAGTGACCACTTAACATCAGGTGGTCTGCATGCCCGTCTTACTCTTTCACAATAAAAAAAAACTATAAACAATATCAAAGTGTTATTTTTTTCATTAAATATCTAAGAAACAAAAGATATTTTCTATATTAAATCTTAAGCATTTTATAACTTGAAGGAACCTTATATTTTATACATTGAGTTATTAGGCTTATTATTTTTTAATATGCATTAGGTTTCCGAATATTCAACTCAGCAAGTAACTTTTAACATGCAATATGTCTTTTTAGATTTTCGAATGTTTTACCCAAAAAGTAGGTAAGTAATTAACTTAAAATTCGTAATGGGTAATAAATAATACGAAATTTACGAAGGGTTTTCTCTAAATCATTAGCATTACACAAAGTTGGTCCCACAATATCGGTAAAAGATGTGAAATTACGGTCTGAAATAATCACTAATGTGAATTTATTGACCCACTTCGGAACATAATGTTGAAATTGAGTAAAGTAGTCGTTTTGTCGGAAACTTTACTGACTCGTCTCATTGTAGTAACATAAAATATAGGCGATAAGTTTAAAATAGTAAATTTCTGAAATTTGTTCATCTGCCTTAATCGGAATGTCTTGTACAGATAAAGAGTTGTTAGTGGTCCTAGAATACGTAACCATTACGCCACTTCTTCGCTCATGGAAGACGAAGAGGGCGAGAAGTTAAATGAATGCATGATAGACAGTAGAACATGTATAGAATGCAGTCAATCCAACACAGCCAAATGCAAAACCCTGTTGGCTATTTTCATCAGTGAACTGCTAAAGGCTACATACTAGAAAACAAAAATAAGGGTAGTGTAGTAAATAATCAAAATACAAGCAAAATAACTTTTACCACGTTCATTGCAGTTGACAGCAGATGGTAATGGAAATTAGTAATAAGGCTCTAATAAAAATAAAAATATTTTATTGATATAAAACACATTCACATATGCTAGTCGCAAGGGCCCTGTACTTGGTTCAAGACCTGTGTTACACGTACCCCGAATATATATTTTGTTTCAAAAACCTTATACACACAGCTCAGTTACATTTTATATGAATCTCTTAATCCTCAAGAGGTACAGAACGCTCACTTACAACTCACATATAACGATTCGTCTTCAAGTGTTTCGTAGACTTGTAACTGTTGGGTTTACATTAACGAGTTCTTGGTAATCAAAACTCGATGGGCGCCAGTGCCCACTTACAATCGGGTAGTGCTCCTACGAGTTATTAATTTAATCCTAATCCTAACCTGATCGATACTTTGGCCCCTTCTCGCCTTGACGGAATGGTGTCGATGGCTGGAGCTGCAGCGGAGGCTGCAAAAGAAGCCAAGCGGCGTAAATAGGTATGTCTAAGTACGTAGTAAGTACTAAGCAGTGATTACGTATTTGTTCCGCTTAACTTTAAAACCTTTGGTTCGTGAGCACCGCGTACTAAAAAAATTTTCAAAAAATTACGACCACGTTTCATCGACACCGCCGGTGACAAAAGAACTGATTCATATCTCGCGCAGAGAAATGCGATTACTATTCAACGCAGGAATGTAGCTAGATTTGGAACCATGCCGCATGGGCTACGACTCCCTTGAGTTTGTTTAAGTTAGGCTTTTAGTATAATTATTTTTGAAGATTTAAGATTTTTATCATTGTAAATATATCTCATCTATGTAATGTATATAAAACATGGTATGTATAATGTTTAGATGTTTTTACACTAATATAATAACTGTCTCTACCCGTGTAAGCGAAATTCGCTATTCGCTAAAAGAAGAGTCACGCTTAAAATTAAGTGGAACGGTCGTTTCGTGGGAAAGTTTAGACTCGTGTCATTATTAATGAATCAATCAGTTGTAACGGCGTAGTTCGATACGCAGGGGATGTGAGATACAAATGGAGAGCCCGCTATATTTATGGTAATCACTTTAGGGTTTTGTAATTTAGTGTTTCGTAAGTAAACGTTTTGAAATTTTAATTATGATGACGTCGATCGATGTTTATCGGTGACCGTGATAAGCAAGCTTACAATTAATGAAAATTTTCATAGTGAGGGCTATATAATAGTCATACCGCTATGACTATTTATAAATAATACAATACTATATAATATACTTTATTCCATACCATAAAGTAGAAGACAAACATTTACATATTAACATAATTTTTTAAAGGTCTTAGAGGCGTTAAAGCTCGCCCGGGGCGGCACCACCGCCACCCTTATAACCCGCCGTAAATCAACATGTTGTTCATGTATTGTGTTTTTATTTACATTTTAATTACAATAACGAAAATTATAATAAAAGCCTAACTTAAACAAGTACAACAACTTAGTAAAAACGATTTAGAGTCTTTTCGTAGTAGAGTTTTTCTAGTTTTTTTGACACTAAAACTATCTCATATATGTACCTTTTTCGGGGGAGGGGGGGGGGCACCTTCATAAGATACCCGAACTTAGAGGAAAGGAATTGTATGTCCCTACTCATATCCAAAACATCAAATTTACATGATATTTAATTTGAATGTAATTAATCACCTTTTTTTAAATAAAGTTAACTCCATACAGTAAAAACTGCACTGAATTGGACTAAGCTGTTTCTGAGATTAACGCGCGCAAACGTACAGACAAACAGACATAAATTCTAACAAACATTGTTCTAGGTTCTAATGTGCTAATGCCCCTAATGATAGTTTTCATATATCTTCCACGTGCAAGCAGCGATCAGTCAATTTTATTTCTATAGATTAAGTGTAATATTGTGTAGATTAAGTGATATAATAAATGTATTATTTCATAATATTATTACATAACATAAATGTCTTCTCACACGCTCACATTGCCGTATCCCGGTTATTTGTCGGCGTTCTAAGACCCAAATTAATAGTCTAAACTTGGTTGGATCGCGCGCCTTACTCGCAACTTAGTCGCCAATTAATTTATTGCGCCAACTTTACTTTCCATTCTTTACCCAGCTACTTATACGCTGGTATGGTGTTGCCATAAAGAGAAACGTTACATATGTTTAAGCGATTCATCTTCTTATTACATTCTAGCTAAGGATTTTAACAAGTCAATAGTTTAAGCTTTCTTAATTATATTTGGTTCAAAAATAAATTATAATGTCATAAATTGATTACCGTAGAAATTAGGTATCCTAATGTGGAATGACAGGTCATATATCTATCGTAAATTTTCTGTAAAGTATATGATTAAGAGATTAATTAAGTTTATGATACTTACTTAAACAAATTTACTTTATAAATTTTAATTTAATCTATACTAAAATTATGGTGATTATAATAAATATAAATAAAAATATGAATTTGACGTAAAGAACATTTATTCACGTCATTTAAAATTAATTTGAATCGACCAAGAAATAAAATACTACAACAACTATTGTTTTATTTAAAATTCAGCGTATAAAATTCTTTTAATTTAGCAATATAAAATGTAATATGCCGACATAAATTCAAAAACTGGCAACACTGCCAGCTCGCGCCTACGCCCGATAACCGTACGAAGGAGATTTATTTGGCGAACTTGTTAGAACTTCATAATTTGTCCGCATTATCGGCGAGAGTGTGTGCGCCACTTTTATCTGTTGCCTCTCCCGTGCAAAGTTTAATGGGATATTAGATATTCATTAAATCACAACAAGCAACAATTTCGTAATTCTATTGTTTAAATATAAACTAGCTTCTGCCGACGGCTTTGCTCTCGCAAAAGCAATCCCTTCCAACCAATTGTGCAGTTCTAATTTGCCCTATACAATATTTAAAGAAAGAAAGAGATAATTTAATTGCAAAACACAACACAGAAATAAACAATTACGATAATAAAGTTAAAATATAATTTGAAGATCTACAAAAGGAATTAAAAATAATCATTTATTTTATCCCCTTTGAAATTAATTCATCGTGCCCTAAGATGAGAATCTTGTCTTTATCATAGGAATACATGTTAAGTAGATCTAAAATTTCATATAAACAGAAAACCGTCCGATCTGTAATGATTTTACTTTGTATTATGCCAATATTCTTAGCTTTTGGGTATGGTCAGAAAAAAGTCACTTTAAACGAGGGAGAACCGGTTCGACCGGGAAGATACCACTGCCCCCTTCATAATCCGCCATAAAGCATTTCTTGTGTTTCGGTTGGAGAATTGTAGTTGCCGACTACACTTTGAAGCGAGGCGACCATCTTAATCCTCAGGAGTAGCAACATGTCTACGTTCGAGCTAAGATAAGATTTTAGTCTTGTTTGTGGTTAAACGTGGATGTCTATAAGCTAACGTCACGTGGTTTGCACGCTCGTTTACTACTTCTCAAACTAAATACTCTTATCAAATTCAGATAGGACTTCAGTCCTATTTGAGAACCTGCAGGTTGTCTGCAGCGAACCTAACATCAGGTGGCCTGTATGGTCTGTGTCTACTCACCTCGCCTAAGAAATCTAGGAAATGCGTAGTCTTGTCTAGGGTCTATTACTGTCCATAAATAATTACTCCCTGTCCATTGATTAATTAATCACTGCCCATTAATTGGACAATGATCCTTAACTTTCATAAATATAAGTTAAGCATAAACGCCTCTATTCCGAGTAAATTACGGCGCTTACCTCAACGGCACTGTTAAGGCAATTCTAATTAGCCCCCTTATTTATGATTCATAAGTCGATGTACAATAAATTCTGGTGGAATCTTTCCGTCCCACATGTGTTAGTAAGCCAGGGCATTAGCGAATGCTGAATGTTGGTACTCGCCTAATAAGAGGCGGGATGTAAGGAATCGCTCTGATTACTATATTATTTATTACGCTACGTGCCGCCCGTGTAAACGCTTCCTAATACTCCTATCTGTTCGTAGAACCTTTTCAGGGTAACGCAATTCGTCGTATAAGCGATTCTGGGAAGGTTGAACTAGAACGTTAGTGTGGGAGGGTTGTAAGATACAAGCAATAAAGCAATGTATCTTTACGGTGTAACGATTTAGTTACGGAAATTTGAGTTATGAAGATATTTTTAATTATTGGAAGTGGTTAGTGTGTTGTTTATAAATACGATTTACTAGCATTAACCTGTGGCTTTGTATGAAATATAAGTTTAAATGTCATAAACTAAAGAGCAAAAAGAAATTCAAAAAATATTGCTTGAAAAGGCGATTAAATTAATTACAATTATTATATGTCATATAATATGTTCTACTTAGTAGTGATTACGTATTCGTTCCACTTGGTTTTGAAACCTTTGTCGGGGTCCATTCGCTACAATTTTTTTCAAACAAATAGTCCCACTTTGTATTGACGACGGTGGTGACGAGAGGGCTGGTTTATATCTCGCTCACAGAATTGCGATTGCTATTTAGCGCGGGAATGTGGTTAGCATTTTCGCACCATGCCATATGGACGCGGACTCCCATAGATTGTTTAGGTTAGGATTTATTGTAATTAGTCTTAAAGTATTTCATGTTAGATTTGTAATTATTATTATTATTGTAATTTTTAGGTCATTGCTTGGTTTCAATATAACATAGCCCATAACGAGACCAGACGTACAGTCAATCCATGTACAAAATATAAGGTAGACTAAGCGTGCAGTTTCCACGTAAAATATACACAAGCATGTAAAAGAGAGTACAACGTTTCTTTTTTACATAATACGAGTAGTATGAATATTCTGATACATTTTAGGAAAGAAGTGTATCAAACGAGCGTGCAGGTTACCTTATGTTGAGGAGTCACTGCATTCCTTGGACATCAGGACTTGTAGCTTCGCCTGCAAATCTAGTCTGCAACAAGACCCCTATAACCAAGATGCAAGAATTGTTTCCCGACGATTAAGGGTGCATTCTGATTGCAAGGATTTCTGAAAGCAAATCCAATATGGATTAGATAAAAATAAGTTATGGCTTTTAAAGTGCAGAGACTAAATAATAATGTTAATGAAGTAGTTAAATCTGAATGGTATTGATATTCGCTTGCGAAAGAATCCAGGTTTCAAACCCAATCTTCTGAATTTTATTAAAAACTAAGAAATAGATAGAATTTTTATTAAAAAATAATTATATTTTACCAATGAATGACATTAAATAGATAAGGTCATTAAAATTGGATTGATCAGAAATCGAATCTAGATCCTCATACTGCTCCTCGTATTGCTAAACTTTGAAAATCAAATAAAGGTAGTTGTTCAATCCTTGTTAATATGTTGGTGGGTAGAACAAAATAATCCGCAGCGTTGTCTTTTAATGTCGCGTCTAGCGACAGTCGTCGTCTTGCGCTCGGTGAGAAAATACAGACGTTCTGTGTT
>DWON01008555.1:0-12051 GCA_018251015.1 Phocides pigmalion okeechobee | reverse complement strand
TAGCTAAGGTGTTAAATTTTTGTACGTAATCTACAATAAACGTAAAAAAATACACAATTAAGTAAAATATTTTTTATAAGTAAAAAATGCTCTACTGTAAAATTGTGTTTTTAAGATAACACGTTATTGAAGCAAAGAAGCGATATAATTATTTGTAGTTATTACTTCAAAGAATATACGTAACATATTATATCAGAAATTCCGAGTACGTAGCGCATATGCGTGCAAAACAAAGCATGCATCGTGAGCACGCATATGCAAATGCATGCGATGTGTCCTTACTGCACCTGCTTAGAATTATATGCATGTCGTTTGTACAAAGAAATAAAATATTTCTTTATTCTGTAATTAGAAAATGGTTAAGTCGGTGTCGGACCGAGTACAGAAGGGTCCCGTGGTAAGAGTAAATCATAAATATTCCAAACATAGATATTAATATTTTAAAAATGGGAGAGCTAAATTTCGACCGGGCAGGTGCCACCGTCACCCTTAATCTTCCGTAAAGTTTTACTTGTGTTTCGGTTGGAGAAGTAAGGTAACACTTTGATGCGAGCCGACCATCTTAGTCCTTAGGAGTAGCAACGTATCTACGTTCGAGCTCAGATAGGATTTCGGTCGTGTTTGTTGTACGTGAATGTCTATGGGCTGCGACTTAACATCAGGTGGTTTGCATGCTCGTTTACTACTCTTCTCACATAAAAAAATGTATAATATATCTCTGATTTGAAATCTCAAATAAGGGGGCGTCCATTTTAAAAGATTCAATAGAACGTCAATTTTGTTAACAACAGTTCCACAATACCATCGACGCCCTCATACTCCGCTATAAAACATAACATTACCTTTATGTTAGTTTGCGTTTCATTTTGTTTATGTGAGAAGAGTAAGTAATGCGTTGCTACTTCTGAGGACTAAGATGGTCGCCTCGCTTCAAAGTGTAGCCAGCAACCGCAGCTCTCCAACGGAAACACCAGTAATGCTTTACGCCGGATTATGAAGGCGGCGGTGGTACCTCCCGGGTTAAACTATAGTTCTCCCACTTTTAGTTTATCATTTAAAAATCATTGTCACTAGACAGTTTGGTTACCTATCAGTTTGTTCTATATGTCAGTTCTACCTTTTCAAAATCGGTTAATTAATTATTTCCCTCGCTCCAGTAACCCTAAATATTCCATTAAATAAACGTCAATAAAAATACATATAAACATAATTTAAACGCAACAATCCATTTTATATCTCGAAAAAACATTTAACGTTTGAAACAATACAAACACGACATGTAACCGAACGCGGGAAAAAATGCCGCCATTGTGGGGAAGCAAACAGGCGGCAACGCGTTCTATTTTTGAACTTATGTCAAAAACTTTTTTTTTCTTTTCACAGTGTTTATTTAATAATCAATTTAAACTTGTTTTCTGATAGATTTGTGATATGTTCTGGTATTTTATTGTAGTAGCGAATACATTTCTATGAATGATTTCGCGAAGTTACATTCATCCGTACTAATATTATAAATATAAATGTAAGTTTGTTTGTTACGCTTTCACGCCAAAACTACTCAACCGACTATCATGAAACTATGTACATATGTTCTTAGAGATATAGGTATAGGTGTGGTATAGGTGGCAGAGCCGTTAGAGCTCGCCAGGGGCGGCACCACCGCCACCCTCATAACCCGTCGTAAAGCAACATATTCTTCATGCATTGTGTCTCGGTTGGGGAGGTGTGGTTGCCGGATACACATTATTGGAGGCAACCATCTTAGTCCTCAAGAGTAGGAACGCATCCGCGTCTGTCCTTAAATATAACTTCTGTTCTATTTGAGATTGGACGTGGTTGTCCATGGGCTGCAGTGACCGTTTAACATCAGGTGGCCTGCATGCCCGTTTCTTACTTTTTCATAATAATAAAAAAAGAACATTAACAGTGAGCTTTTTAACTACGTATTCAATATTTTTATACGTAATTAATTAGTGACCTGATTTTTTCATACTTAGAGACTGCATAATTCGAAAGGCCGTGTTGTCAAATAGTCTCTTCCTAATTATAAACTTCTATTAATCAAATTCAGAATCAGTTGTCAATAATAAATAAATTTTAGACTAATTACAGAATTGTTAATTAAATGTTAAAGTTATCTCATTAAAATCATTAAATCCCTCGTACCCATATTCAACTTCCATTAATTTTTAGCGCAATGTTGGTTTAAATTATCTGGTTCATGAAACATCCAAGTGGGGTGAAATTAAAAAAATGTCGGAAAAACATTTCATATTTTCAGAAAAATATAGGCGAAGGTTATTTGAATTATTTCTTTGTCTTTGCTTGGGCTTAACGCTTTCTATGAAAATAGCAAACTTTTTCCTTAACATTTAAAAAGTAAGAGTTAGAAAAAAAACTAAAAAACACGCTTTAAAAAAATCCAACTATAAAAGTATCAATGCATGGTATCAATAGATCACTGAAAAACACTCCAAGCTTTTTTACATCGCATTTTTTTTTATTTATACTTTTTTTAGTTGGATTTTTTTTATAATAGCGTGTTGTTTTTTTTTAACTATTATTTATTTTTCATTTTTTTGCGTATTATTGAATTGTCATCAGCCCTTTGATACGTGTGCAAAGTTTAAAATTAATCAGACATCTGGAAATCGATGAAAATTATGCTCAAAGATTCCGTTACATACGACCCAAGTTAATAAAAGCGTGTTAATAATTATCAATCTTCACGCATTTCATTTTGATACAAGTACCAGAAGGTAAGTGTAGCTCGTAAAATAAAATATGTTATTATCTCTATCTGGTTGAATAAACTAAACCAAGGTCCTATGCTAATTAATTAATTAATTAATTAATTAATTAAATAGTCGATTGAAATTGCGGTCGAAAAAAGGATCATGACAGTAATACACAGTACCTACTTAATGTCAGGGCTAACGTAATTAGTACCTACTAATAGGGTTACTACTAGATACTACTGATAGGGTTGTCAATTTTTTTACAATAATACGATAATTTTGAAATAGATAAATAAACATAATTAAATAATATTAAACAAAATAAATAAAGATTTTTAAATTACGGTTAAATTAATATCTGTTTCAACACTCCCTTGCCACCAAAACACAAGTTCATATCGCTGTTACGGTGCATGAATACTTATATGAGTTCTGCAACTCTTTTCACATCCTCCTGCAGCAAATGATTTATATCCCAAGCTGCGGAAGCCCTAGAGCATATGCCACCATTTGGCGGGTGTTTCTAAGTCGCCTATATTATCTCTGACTTAACGATTGTCATTTATTTATAGCAAACGAGACTGGTAGCGTAACCTACGTAGCATGGAAACAACCATGAAGTTGTGCCCCATGGTCACCCATCCAAATTCCACCGTACTTAACGTTGATTCTCTTTTTTCGCTTATCTACACTAGCCGTTATGCACACTTACTTCTATTCCAATTATATAACGGGTGATCACGATTAATGATTTTTAATGCCGATATTTCGAACCAACATGGCTCATGGTCACGGCGAAACTGTTTCGCGGTGACCACATTACTGAGTACCCGTTATACAACATAATGTAAAAATTCCGCGATAATATCATTCTGAAATCGTAATATAGAATGTTATTTTATCATCATTACAAACTTTTTACTGTCTAGTGGACGATATACATGCCCCACTGGGGCATAAGTTCACCTTGACCATGCTGGTCAAGATGTGAATAACATTCCATCAATTTATGAAGGAATGTTATTCACATTCTAAAAGTGGGAAAACTATAGTTCGACCGTGGAGGTACCGCCGCCACTTTCATTATCCGCCGTCAAGCATTACTTGTGTTTCGGTTGGAGAGGTGCGATTGCCGGGTACACTTTGAAGCGAGTCGAACATCTTAGTCCGCAGGAGTGCTCGTTTGCTACTCTTCTGATATAAAAAAAATCACATACCGATAGCCAGGTCGATCCTGGTACAGGCCAGTTGGGGTCCTGCTCCATCCTAACACCTGTATCGTGGTCATATGACGGCACAACCCAGCCTTTTTCCATCGAAGACCGAGACATGAGGAAGGCGGTGTAATGATTCAGTCCAAAGAAATCTGAGCTCCCTCGCACCATCTCGATCTGAAATACAACTCTATATTAATCTGTGGAACTTAACTGGAGTGTTCTTAAACGTTTGTAAGTAGCTTCCAAGCGATTTCAAGAGATTTACGATTTAAGCGATTATCCCGCTGTTTGTACTGCAAATACGATATCATATTCAATATAAACTTTAGTCGCTTGTAAGTATTGACTAATCTTATAAATATGGGATTAGATTTGGTTTATTACTTATTTATGGTATTTTTTATGTTAAAAGGGCAGCAAACGAGTTTGGTGTCTATCTGATGTTAAATAGCCTCTGCAGTCCATGTCCAACCAATATTCTGACATCAGATATTGGTTGGACATAGGTCATTGCTTGTCCCGAAGACTGAGGTTTCTTCGTTACTAAGTTCAGCCGAAAACCCCATATCTCTCATGTAAATACAATTATTGATTTACGACAGATTATGACAAGAATTACTTTTCATCAGGCGACAAGACAAGAATTTCATTGGGTTGGTATCACCGCTCCCTTAATATCCACCATGAAGCAACTTTAGTAGGTTAGTTGGAGAGCTGCGGTTACCAGCCATTTAAAAGCGAGGCAACCATCTTAAACCTCAGAAATAGTAACGCATCTTTAAATGAATTCAGTTAGGACGTTAGTCCTATTTAAGGTTCTACGTGAGTTTAGTTGGGCTGCGACCACTTAATATCAGGTGGTCAGTATGCCCTTTTGTCGCACTTCTTACATAAAAAATAAGGGAAGTGAGAGACAGAGAGAAAATAAAGCGATACCACCCCCGTGGGGCTATAAATCTACAACCTATTTTATTTACCACCTGTTACATATATTGTGACACATTTTGAGCGCAGACGATTAAATCTGAAAATAGGATTGCCACTTTACATGTGAATCTGTGACTCGGTGGTCATCATACTACGAGTAATACAACAAAGATTTCCGGATTCTATTCCTGACTAAGCAAACATCATAATGAGGAATTTAATTTTTTGTTCTGGGTCTTGTAGTTCGTATACTTATGTTACTTGTGTTCAAGGTACTAAAAATACTGGAATTTCAGTGCCCTTACACTTCCATCCATCCATTCATCAGCCTTTACGCGTCCACTGCTGGACGTAGACCTCCCCCAGGTGCCGCTACTCTGACTGGTTTTATGCACGCTGCATCCAGCAGTTACTGGCTATTTTTATTAGATCGTCAGTTCACCTGTTGGGGGACGCTCTGTGTTCCTTTTGCCTAGACGTGGTCGCCACTCGAAGATCTTTCTCATCGGTTGTCCGTCCTGACACTTATGCGTGTAGAAAACGTTTATAAGTACCGTTTGATGTTTCCTTATAAAACAGTAAAAAAAATATTGCAAATGCCGGTAAGTACAGCAATGCAGGTGTTCTTGGTATCTTGCCGCAAGAGTACGTACTCCCTAAAGATTATTTAGGCTAGTCTAGTAATATATGAAGTTTAGGAATCTGATTGTAAATATCGATTTAATGTAAACAATCAATAGTAGCAGAATATAATGTACATAATAGAACATTTATTGTTCTATTATAATATAATTTTGTCTTATAATTTTTAATATCTCTTTTATTTAGGTCAAATTCTACTTGACATAGAAAAAGTCGTCAAATAAAATGGTATCCAACGCTAATTCACTAAGTTTTTGTGGACAAGTTAAAGACAATTAGAGGCCATTTATCCACAGTAATTAAGTAATTAGTGTAATTGAAAGAATTAATTAGCTGGGACCACAATGAATTAGATAAAATTAAGCTTATTTGGTAAAGATTATTTATAAGTAAAATTGTCATTTTCTATATAACCTATTTTGCGTATTTAATTAATTTATGATTTGTTTTTGTTTTTAAGAAAATCTGTCACCTAATTTATAACTTAATTTAATTGATAATTATATACACCTTCAGTCGTTTGACTAATTTTATGAATCTTTGATTGACTGACTGATGATAGAACTGTTGTTTGACCGGAGCGGACCATTATAACTCTCATAATCTGCCGTAAAACAATTCTTGATTTTTCGATAGGTGAAGAACAGTTATCGATACGTTATTTACGTGCTCCTTTACTACTATTTAGACACTGAAAACTATTCAAATACAAATACAACTAATTGTGAACTAAATTCTCCAATTAAATAACATAAAACCGTTAAAATAATAATAATAATGTATTTTACTACTATCTGTTATAAAAAAATAACAAAGGGCAAGAGAAACAATGCGATGTATTTATTTATTTCGTCTTTTTAAAAACAAACTATGTCCTGCCGTTTCACCCGCGGATAATAGTTTCGTAACTTATTACTTTGGTATATTTACAAATATCACATTTTATTAATAGTTCCAGAGGCTAGCCCGTTAAAAAACTAATCTCTTTAATTTTTTATATCTATATAGTAACAGGTTCTACAGTTTTCGATGATCATATAATAATATTAAATGTAATGTGACGAACTGGCTGGCTGATCGTAACTATACTAACTAACTAATAACTAGCAGATTCGATCTAAACTATGAAAACTGGAAGTTAGTTTTCCAGAGGCTATTGAGCCATTGAACCAGATTACGTTGCGGAAGTTGTATATCTATTTGAACTTAGGTATATCTGAGTTTCAAAGTAGCTCTTTGATAGGATTTCGTAGTACTTGTTAATATCGCTTTAAGTAAAGTAAACTTTGTCTCGGATTCTATATCACAAGGCCAGCTTTAGACATCATTACAGTTTAAACACTACAAATTGTTCCTAAAATATCATGGTTATGGAGAAATACATAAGGCTTTATTGTTATACTAGTTTTTCACCGTGGCTTTGCTCACGTTCATGCCCTTAAATAAATATCAAAGATCATAAACAATATGAAATATACAATAATTCAAAACCGCTGAAGCTATAGCTAATAACATATTAATTTGAAGGCTTTGAAATTGCTTTCAATTTTTTAACAAACAATCACGTCTTGCATTTTTTTTTTAATATATATATTTTTTTAAATAAAACGTATCCTATGTCCATTTCAATACCTCTAAGAATGTGTGTACAAAGCTTCATGATAAACGATTGAGTAGTTTTGGCGTAAAAGCGTAACGAACAAACTTATATTCACATTTATAATATTAGTAGGGATGCCACACATCATCGTATTACGTTACATCTTATTACGTTAGTTATCAACAGCGAACTTGAACTTTTTTTGACATTTAGTCCTCTTTAAGGAACGTTGATTCTTTGTCTAACTTCAATGAGGACCAATTCTGTTTTTGAGATTTAGTCCTCTTTGAGATACGTAGATTCTTTTGTTACGCTTAAGCACTTGTGTAGCCAGCGATTTTGCTTCTTTAATTAGAACAAAAGAGTTGTCATTAAGAAGCATAGCCGTCAAAAGAAAATATGAAAAAACTGGCTAACTTTTTCCGCTTGGCTATTGAAACCTTTAGTCTGTGGGGTAAAAGTGACAAAAATGATTCGAAATAATTAGTGCTACGTTTGATTGAGGTGCTATTGACAAGAGGGCTAGTTCATATGACGAGTAGAGAATGGTGATCGCTATTTAACATGGGAAAGCGACCAGCGTTTTTACCACAAGATATCCTTTAAATCGTTTATTCCTTCATTATAATTAGATTTAGGTATTTCAGATTAATATACATGCTAATTATGATAAATGACAAAGCATAACTTGAGCAAAAGAAAAGATTTAAAAATGTCACTACGAGGTACAATATAATTGAATAAGACGTGGAATTGGAGCGTTCTGATTTTTATTAAAGTAATACTTACTTCTTGAGGTGTGAATACTGGTAATCGAGATCTGGCAAATCCCTGTTGCATGCTATTATTGTTCACTATTTCTCTCACTAACTCTGGATAATCTCCTGTTCTGCTGTAGATTGGATGAGCGAAAAGGCCCACCTGTAGAAGTACAATACGTATTGGTTGTGATAAAATGGCAAACTTGGCATAATACTCTACGATATCTTTGCCACATAAAAAGGCTCAAAATAAAAATGAAAGTTAAATAAGTGGCGATCTGCGTTCAAAATTTAACGGAAATAAGATATTTTTGGCTTAAACTTGAAATTGACATTACCTGTAGATATTGCAAAATTATTACGTTATGTTTGTACGAGCAAGCTGGAAAATAATTTTGAACATAAATTGAATTCAATAACAATATTACAGTGAAATTTATTTGCTGAATAAATTTCGCCTAAAATCTGTTTTCAAAATACCGGAAATAACTTGACCTCGTTGTATTGAAAAGTGAATGTATTAGAGAGGTGCATTATAATGTTTGCGTACCATTAAGATTTATTTTATCATCATCAATCCATTCTTGTTTCACTGTTAACACGAGTCTATTCTCAGAATCCTTTTCATCGTTTGTGTTAAACTTCTTGGATTGGTGAGAAAGGTTCATCATCTCGCGCAAGTGTGGATTTATGATTTTAAACTATTGACAATCAAAAATTACCAATTGTGAGTACCTGGTACATAGTAAAAACAACAAGCATGCATTACTAAACCTCTCACCTTTGAGAGCTTTATAAAGAACTCTCAAATATTATGTAGATTTTCTCATGTATAATCTTTCGCCATTAAAGCGTATCATAATGATTTTACAATACGCATATATATAACTTTGAAAAACGAGATGTGATTCAGACCCCGGAATATCCAAGATACTGCAAACATGCTCCTAGGCTTGTACTGTTTTATTTAATTGTAGTCCACTTACACGCATTTGAAGATATCTTTCAGCAGCTTCTCGGTCTTCTTCATTAGTGGGATCTTTTGGCTCTGCCCAGAAAGCATCAAGCGTAATTCCAATTTTTCCTGCAACAATAAATTTGTAAATATTCTTGCGGTTACGTTTATGACATAACCTATTATTTCGTAATTCGCGTTACATATTTTAATGTTTATGTCAATTTGAGGTACGAAATACTGTCTTATTGCTATTATGTGATAGACTTTAATAAAGCATAAATTGGACGGTCATAAAGCCACAGGCAAACATGGAATAATTTTACTATCATCAAAGTACATAATTTTTTGTTGCGCTGTGAACATTCGATTCCGAACATAACCATTACACAAAAATCTAAATTTATGTTTAAAATGCTATGAAAAAATGTTTCTATTAATAATTATAATTTCATTATATAATTCTATTTACCATGTACTTTGTTGACTAAATCATAAAAAATATCTTAGCCAGTTGAATTTTGTACAAGTAACATAAATTTGCTGACGAAACAAAATCATGAATAATGATGAAAGAAATATGTTTTTTCTTTATTGGACAGTAAGTAAATATCGGATATACCTACCTCTTTGGAGCGGACGAAACTCTTTATCATATAAATGATAGACTCTGGCATGCCCAAGAATTTGGTAGTGAGTACATAAATAAACGCCGACACCATGAGAATTTAAAGCTGGCACAAAGTAATCTCCATCGTATCCCTACAAATTCACAACCATGAATCAATATTTACATAATGTAAGATAAATGTTAAAAAACAATAAACAAACAAATTATCACGCATGTCAAAATGACAGATTGTGGATTAAGAAATACAGAATGTATCTGATAATTTGTACATTTTTTGTTCCCACTGACCTACATAACAAAGTTCCTTTTGTTTTATTCCATTACAATTTTAATGCTACCGTTAATATTTGAAACTACATATATAAATTTTAAATTTACTATTTTTTGACTTTTGTTTCATATCCATAATACTATAATCATTTTAACGATCCTCCTACTTAATCTTTTAATGTTGTATCACTCCCGTATTTCAATATTGCTGTACTTTGTCATATCCATAATAAAAATCTATGAAGTAACTTGTTCCCACCGCAGTGCATACTAATGAAATAAACATACATGCACCTACTAAAACACATTAGATAATACTGTTCTCATTCAATTTTCAGTACGAACAACATCATATGAGATAATCCCAAATTTCTCCCACATCTCGTTTAACCAAGCGAGATAGGAAGAACATAAGATTATAACCACAATCGTAACCCGCACTCGAAATACAGATATGATCGCATAACAGCAAGATACGAAATGTAAAAACTTACGTTATAGCATTGTTGATGTGGCTCGTTTATCGTGGTCCAAATCTTAATTATGTCGCCATACAACTTGAACGCGACTCTCGCATAATCTTCGAAGTAATCCACCATTTTAGGATTGCTCCACCCGCCTAAATCCATAAGGGGTGTAGGTAAATCCCAGTGGAACAGCGTAACTACGGGCGTTATGTTTGCCTTTATGAGTTCCTCGAAAACCTTTCTGTAGTACCTTGCACCTTCTTTGCTAACGACATTATCGGTCCCTTGCGGTAACAACCTGGTACAAGTTTGTGGGTTATTCAATGAGTAGAGATACACATAATATTTCTCATGAATAACTCATATCCTGGGAAATATGAGTGATAATTCTGGTTAATGTACGCTTTTATTTCTTTGGGATATATGCATTAAGGAACTATAGATTTTATAAAATCTAACTGTTTATGTTTTAGTTTTCGTTTGCCTTCCGTATATTTATTTTTCGTTATTGTTTTGTTATTATTTTATTGTCCGATGGTGAACTGGTACATAATAAATTATATGTCAAGTATTACATAGCTTTTAATTTTTCATATTATAATGTGGTATTTTCTATGTTTTTATTATATTAGGAAATAATATATGAGTCACTGAGCAGAGTGAGCAGAGTTCCACTTTTTCCGCAATTGGGGAAACCTCGGAAAGTATATTTGTGTTTATTTACTTTGTAGTGTATATGAATAATATTGCAAATTTTAATTTTGCAATAGCAAAAATGAGGATTTTAACCGAAATTTCTCGTTATTTAAAACATTTTTTTGAAGTTGACTGTTAGCTACTTGACATAATTGTCCCTAATAATAATACGTCCGTCTATCGTTGCTCATGAATATGTCAGCGCTGTTAAATTTTCGACTCATGAGAAACTGTATTCGCTACTATAATAAAAGCCCAGAACATGTCACAAATGGATCAAAAGCTGAAATTAAATTGTTTGTTGAACAAACACTGTGTCAAAGCTCCTATTATAAGACCTACGATTACTTAAATGATATACTCATATGGCTTGAAACGACTCCAGGTCCACTTGCTCCGTTAATATAAGTTCCATTAATATTGAACAATGTTTTCCATCTTTTGCACATTGCTTATCCTGAGAATTAACATATTTGAAAATGTCTGAATGACATTGTCATAGATGAAAAAGACGTGTGGAAAATATTTTGATTTTACTTTTAAAAATATTACTGTGTTTAAAGTAATGCACAGGATTTTTTATTATTTTGTCATATCTTGTCCTGAAAATTTGGATAATGTAAGATTATCTAAAAGTTATTAGAATTTGAAAATACGATGAAATGCTTCGGTAATACCCTCTATTTTTTAGATCGTCTTGGTGAAATCTCATCTGTGCGACGAAATATAATTGCAAATCCGTTATCCGTATACGACCATAAAGTTTTACGGACAATTTTCAATTAGTTGAGCCATGAAACCGAAAGATATATCGCATTTATAATGATAGCAATAAAACATTAATAGAAAAGAAAAACAAACGTACCTGAGTTGATTTTAGAAGTGTTAATGTAAATACAAAACTTGTTTAATTAATTGTAATAATAAAGGTCACGGACGGTAAAGAGTAAATATAATACCTATATCTTTTGTTCATAGATACTCGTAATACTTTCAAAACTTTTGTACTTAGACAATAATGTTCTTTCAGTAGTATTATTGGTATTTATAAGTAAATAGATTATCTGAAAGATGTAACAACTATAGTTGTTATAGTTTGAAGGTGGTAGAGCCGTTAGAGCTCGCCCGGATCGGTACTACCGCCACC
>DWON01008554.1:0-12052 GCA_018251015.1 Phocides pigmalion okeechobee | reverse complement strand
AATATTTATGGCGCAACTAATTACAAAGCATTTGCATTTGAGTGTTTGTTTTCCCGCCGGACGCAACAATTTCAAACTTGCCGTGGGCTTGAAATAATTGATAGTGGTGATTAACAAACGAGATTTGATTAGGTATGACATATGTGTTTTTTTAATGGTGGGAGAATTATAGTTAGTATAGTTCGAATGGGGAGGGACCGCTACTGCCCTCGTAATGCGTCGTAAAACATTACTTGTATTTCGGTTGGAGAGGTGCGGTTGCCGGCTACACTTTGAAGTCAGGCGACCATTAGTCCTCAGGAGTAGCAACGCATCTACGTTCGAGCGCAGATAGGATTTTGGTCGAGTTTATTGTTGTACTTGGATGTCTATGGGCTGCGATACTTAACATCAGGTGGTATGCATGCTCGTTTGCTACTCTTCTCATATAAAAAAGAGCAGCTAACGAGCCTGCAGAACACTATGTTAAGTAGTCGCTGCAGTCTATGGCTATCCACATACAACCTCAAATATAACTGAAGACCTTATCTGTTATGTTGGCGTTGCTTAACACTCCCTTCGCCGTCCAACACTGCTGTGTGCAACGCGCTTGCGGCTCGTACACACGTGTGTTGTACGAGTATGTACAAATCTGTATGGATGACGGGCAAAGAAGTGCTGTGCTTACATTGACGTTAAAAGCCTGCGAGTGGAAACAAAGTCTGTGTATTCGTAAATGTTATACAGATGCTAAAAATACAGTATTTGTGTGAATTGTCTGTGTATTTTCAGTCTAGAGCTGTATTTCCCAAACGTTTTTAGGCAATGCCCCATGTAAACATTTCTAAAAATTTTATGCCCCCCTACATAATTTTTAACCTTTAATTTTTTTGTTCCTTTAAGAAATATAAATGATAAGTTTTAGGAAGAAGTTAATGTTTTATTGAAATATAGCGGAAAGGCACGTGTTTATTCCTATTCATTTATTTTATCTAGAGATAAGTATATTAGGTTTCATAAAAATAGTATAGTAGCAAAATATACCTTCTCCGACACATTGAGCGGACGTATTAAAAAAAAGTTGTATTTTCATTTGTCACCGATATGTAGCATTGCATTTAAATAACCTACAGCCAAAGGATCAAAATCGTGTCAAGTTCATTTTTGAATTGCCCCCCTTTACTATCAAATTGCCCCCCTCTGGGGCATGGGCCACACATTGGGAAACACTGGTCTAGAGAAAAGAGCACTAGCTTAGTTCAGCCTCCCGCAAGCTAAAACGCAGCCAGCTAAAACGGTCGTCTTGCATTTGAGTCTAGCTGACAATCACATCTCTAACCCACATACAAGAGTTACTTCTCAGCGGATTATTAGGGAGACAGCGGTAGCTCATCTGAACCATAGTTTTTTCACCTTTAAAATCTTAGTATACGGGACATTAACTATATTATGGTCAGTGATGAGATTGTCGTTTTTGACATCTTTTTACGGTTAACGTGTAAATAACGCTTTTCACACTAATAGACCACACTAGGTCTAAGATTTTTTTTTTTATTATGAAAGAGTAAGAAACGGGTATGCAGGCCACCTGATGTTAAGTGGTCATTGCAGCCCATGGACAACCACGTCCAATCTCAAATAGAAGAAAAGTTCTATTTAAGAATGGACGCGGATGCGTTCCTACTCTTGAGGACTGAGATGGTCGCCTCCAATAATGTATATCCGGCAACCACACCTTCCCGACCGAAACACAATGCACGGAGAACATATTGCTTTACGACGGGTTATGAGGGTGGCGGTGGTGCCGCTCCGGGCGAGCGCTAACGGCTCTACCACCTTTAACAAGACGCCTAAGACAAATACACAAACACCCAAAACATACAGGTGTATGTTCTGGGTGTTTGTGTAGGTAAATAACCCAGCAACCACAACTGCTTTCTTATTTAGGTAAATAAGAAAGCAGTTGTGGTTGCTGGGTTATTTACTGAGGCAATCTTAGTCCTCCAAAGTAGTAACACATATGTGATCGATTTTATATTTGACTCTTGTTCTTTATGGAGTTGTTTACGGAGGTCAGTGATTACTTACTATACTATAGATAGACAGCAGTTGTTCTCAATTTCTATTAAAAAATTGTCTCAAAACATCGGCAATGTAAAAATGGTTAATCGTGAGTACAAGATACATAGTAAAACTAAAAGAAAGAAAGAAATATTCTTCATACTAGTAAAACTATAGAGTTAGACTACTTTTTACTTTCAACCACATTCAGAGTCTGGAATCATTACAAAAAAATTTTAACGTATTAAATATCAAGACCTTGCTTATAGTAAAACAAACAGAAGAAACAGCTGTTCAAATCGAAGTGGCCTGTTCTAATAATGTCTATTCTTTGATCACTTGGTCATGGAGTTACATTTTTCAATTTATATTATTAATTTTATAGGTACATTCAACCAGCAAAATAATACGGGCGTTCTCATAATGTACCTTAAACCAATTTTTGTGTTTCAGTAGGTGAGGTGTGGTTGCCGAATACACATACAAGTAAGGGAATTGTGTAAATTAAAATCAAGTTATTCAAAGTAAATTTTTAAAGAATTTCTTTTTGAACGTCAGTAAACTACTACCGCCTCATAAGGTGTTTGGAGAAGAAGAGTGAAAGAAACTCTAATATTATTAGTATATACGAACCAACCATAGCAACTATATATTTTTTTGTTATTCCCGAACAATAATCTTTAAAAGGTACTATATAAAGGATATTAAAAGGTGGGAGAGTTAGTTTGACCGTGGAGGTACCACCGCTTCCTCCTTATCAGCCGTAAAGCAACTCTTTTGTTGTATTGGGAATGATGCTGTTACCAGCTACACTTACGAGGGATGTCTCTTGAGTGATTATCTCTATCCTCAGAAGTAGCAACCTATCTATGCATGACGTCGAACAGGACTTTAACCGATAGTTCTGTTTGAGGTTGGACGTGGAAGTTCATGAGCTGCAGAGACAGATGGCGTGCACGCTCATCTGTTATTTTTCCAACATAAATAAAACCTTAGGTCCGTGGGGGCCGTGTGTTAAAAAACTTTTTCAAACAATTAGTCCCACATTTGATCGATGCCGCTGGTGATAAGAGGGGTGGTACATAGCTAGCGTTCTTGGAACCATGCCGTATGGGCACGGTCTCACTTGACACAGAAAAAAAAGTATTTACTATGACGTTAGTCCAGTTTAAGGTTGTATGTAGATGACCATTGACTGAAGCATCAACTTAACATTAGGCTGTCTTCCCATTTGCTTACTATCAACTTAATTCACGAGATATTTTCGAAATTGATTCTTATGACACGAGTAGTACAGTCGAATATCGGTTGTATTGAACTGAGTTGAGTTTCGCCTTCGCATAGTTGTGGTTTTGGTCAAATTTCGAAATGCTACCGTAATTACCGGTACAAGATATGATCCGTTCAGGTTGTCAGAACGCGGTCGGTGCAACCGTCTGTTCTGCTAGTCCCTTGTACATGTCAAAGCTAAGCCGCCCGCTACCAGGTAAAGTTTGTTACGTTACCATTATCATCCATATCATTGTATGGATATATTATTGCATTGTTATCACGCTTATCCTTATTAGATCATTATTTATTTATTGATAAATCATACCTACTGTTTATTTTAAAATTCTATTAATGTTACTACTTTTCAATCTACTCACGATGTTTACTAAAATGAGTTGATAGTATTCTTATATATATTTGAAATATTGAATTAAAGTAATTTAAACATAAAATGAATTTTCTTAAAATGAATTAGGATAAAAGCTTATCCTAAATACCCTCTTGACATTGCAGAGTTTACACAAAGGTCTGGGCAAAGGAAAAATAAAAATATAAACCTAACCTAAATAATCTACGTGGAATCCGTGCAAATACGGCATGATGCCAAAAACGTTGGTCGTATTCCCGCGTTGAATAGCGATCACAATTCTATGCGCAAGGTATGAACCGACCCTCTTGTCACCAGCACCGTCGATCAAACATCGGACTTATTGTTTGAAAATTTGATAATTAATTTGTAGTATGCACATATTTTAAGGAAGTTACTTGGTAATTTGAACCCCGAATCTTATGTGTGATGACTGCGACGCGTAGACATACAGGGAACCTATTGTTAAGTGGTCATAACCGCCCAGGGATCTGTAATCATGTCTTACTTCAAACAGATCATAGATGCTATTCTTGAGAACTAAAATGAAATGATTGAAAAATTGAAAAATAGCCTTCAAATCAGAATACAGAAGTGCTACTCTAAGGCATAAATAGAAGTGGGCGTAGTAACTCCAGAATAGTGATTACCCATTATAAATAAGAACAAAATAACGCCTATTGTAAAACAGGTGATGACTGAAATGAATGCAAAATTATTGATGTTAAGTTTAATTAGAAACGAGGAATGCATCTCCTAATATGTAGATGCAAATGAAATGCATTTGAAAAACTAGAATCTCTGAGAGTCAAGAACAGGAATGCGATTTATTTGAAGGCATTTTTTTTACTTAAAATTATTTCTTTGAATACAACAACAGGCAGTGCTTACTCGCATGTTAATTTACTGCTATCACGCTAACTTTATTAGCTACATAGCTCGATACATTAACAAAACAAACGGGGCAAGCGAAAGCAGAAAATTAGGAGCGGTCCGGGCTTCGTATGAAAGCCGCCACATTTAAGACCCTGGAACCTATGCACAATGGCGTATTGTTTCCGAAACCCCGCGCACAATAGGGCAGTGTTCGCCCATTTCTCTCTTAATTCCCACTAAATCCTCCAAATGAAGAGCAGTCTGAGTGGCAATCCGTGAATTTCAATAACAAACACTCGTAAGGAATGTAGTGAACTTGGTTGAACAAAAACGGTGTGTTAAGGACTATGGACAATGAGGTCCTTTCAGTGTAGTTTGTGGAAACACTTGTGACATTTTGATACTTGATAGGGTAAATATTTTTTTTCAATTATGACAGACCGAATGATCAATGTATAGCCAAACCCCAGAACCCAGTATCCTGAAATTTTGCAAATAAAACTCTTTATATGAAGTGAGTACTAGGAAAGGAATGTTGAATATTCCATCTTTAAGGTAAAGTAGGCGTTTAAGAATTGTATGAACTTTGGCAAAATTGTGATCTGCTAGGTGTTGTAGAGACGATTTAACATCACTTGACGATAACGTGTATGCTCTTTTACTAATTTTCCAACATGAATAAAAATGCTACCAAGTCAAATTAAGTGACATGTTTTCATAATTTTTATTATGACGTTTTGCGGACATAATGGCAAATTGCAAATTTAAACGACATTTACATTGATCTTACAATCATCTTAGCCCGCAGCTCAAATAACGAGTTTTAAATCGAATGAAAGGACAATAAGTCACTATTAAGGAGTAACGTTCGTCTGGCGTCGCGAATGTGTCGAAATGACTTCCAGTAAATTCTGCCTAACGTCAATGGAGTAAAATAGAGATGGGCATCGGATGTGGGTGGAATGAGACAGTTAATTCTAATTATTGCTGTATTGTGAGGCGAAATTTTATCGCCATCTCATTGGCGCACTCATTACTACGCTGAACGTAATTGTGCTCTATTGTCTGCCGGACGCCATTTTTCTGCAAACCGTGTGAATCTGGAGCGAGGGGACGCAGTAATTCGCGTGAACTTTTCGTTTGTGACAGAAAAAATATTAAACTCGTGTTGTTGCTGTATTGTACCAATATTTTTTATAATTTAATATTTTTTGTATCACATTCTGGAGCAAAATTTACGTATCAAAAGGAAAAGACTTTATTGGAATAAAGTTAATAGAAAGACCTACTTCTGCTGCCAAACTAATTTCACTATAAAAAGAATGATATTATAAGAATGATAAGTGTCAAATTTCTCATAATCCGCCGTAAAGTATTACTCGTGTTTCAGTTGAAGAGGTGCGGTTAACGGCTATAGTTTAAAACAAGGCGACCACCTGAGACCTCAGGAGTAGCAACGTATCTATTCGAGCTCAGATAGGATTTCAGTTGTGTTTGTGGTTGTACGTGAATGTCTATGGACTTCTTAATATCAGGTGGTTTGCATGCTCGTTTACCAGTCTTCTCACATAAAAAAAGGGTTAAAATCATTTTGCAGCTAACCTACAAATAAGATTCACGCAACTTTTCTATTAATGATTTGGAACTCACAAAATGATTTCCGCACAGGTGCCACGAGAAGCCAGGAGGTTCGAAGGAGCATGTTAGACATACTGACTAAAATCCCTATCGTGTTCCTCTTCAAACTTTATATTCTGAAGGTTACGGGATACCGATTTGACAGTTCTCGCGATTACAGATAGTTAAGTAATGAGACGTAAAAACATAACACATACCAGGTATAAAATCAAAACCGGCTTTGTCCAACTGTTTTTTTATTTTTTTCTTATTTATTATATGGTGAGCATTATGATTGTATTTTTAACTGAAATAAAACATTATATTCTATTACTTAACATTAAGTAATTGATAAAGCTTTACTAACAATAAATAATAGTTAAAAAAACCTAAAAAACACGCTTTATAAAAATCCCACTAAAAAATATAAAAAAAAAATGCAATTTAAAAAAAACTTGACGTGCATACTTTTTAGTTGAATTTTTTTATACAAGTGTGTTTTTTAGTTTTTTTTTTTACTATTATCTATTTTTCTTTTTTTTTTATATTATTGCATTGTTATTGGTCCTTGATACGTGTGCAAAGTTTAAAATTTACCAGACTTCTGGAAATTTCTGAAAATTATGCTCAGAGTCCGTTACATACATACATAGACACATAGACACTACCCAAACTAATAAAAGCATTCACATGCTGACCATGAGAACATATTTTTGTATAATGTAAAATTATTGTCAAGTGATACAACTATTTTTGATTCTATACACCCGATGCGGCGAAAATTTGACAATTTGAATATCGAACAAAGCTCAAACGTACAATAAAACAGCAGAATATAATCAGAATATCCAATCCAATCACGTATTGTACTCAGTACCAAACTTGTTTGGAAACAATCGATACGAAACTTTTGCTAAAAGGCTGGAACATTAATGTGCTTGTTATGGGTTTATTTTTGAACACGTTGGCGTTTCAGACAACCACTGATGGACTCTAAAGTTTCATCGCGGCCTGTCGGAGCGATTAGCGTCCTGACAGCTAATTTATATACTCAACTTACTGTTCTATTCCCGGAGGAACGCTCCCATAGATATAGGACGCGTAGATGCGCCAAAATATTTAGGTATATTTATAATGTATTGAAATAATGACATAGTACATTGAATGTTTGCGTTGTGTATTTCTAGAGCTTTTATGTTATGTATTGAAAGAAAAGTAAACGAGCGTGCAGGCCACCTGATATAAGATGGTATCTGGTGCATTCCATAAATATCCACGTACCTAACTTAACTTACAACAGCACTTTTATTTGTCGATTTGCGTATTAATATTTCGAACCAGTTAGATGGCTCATGGTTACAGCTCAACTGATCAAAAGCGTTAATCATGAGTACCCGTTATATAGCAAAATGTGAAGATTTCAAAATGATATTTAAAACCGTATATTACGTACTCATACATATTTTGCAACAAACAAAACCATTACACACTAAACCTGGCAGCTGGTATCGCTCACACATCATTGCGTTTTCCATGACATTGAGTACACCATAAAAGATATTAAGTTCTACGAATGTTCCAGTATACGCCTGAATTATTACAATTTGATATATTTTTATCTATATCTATTCGTATATAAATACATATAATGGTATACATATAATTATAATAAATGTACAAATGGATTTGTTTCTGTAAAGTACGTGTATTGTTTTTAACTAAAAATCTTGGGCTCGGCTTAACATAAGCTAGATAATAAGATTTCAAGCCGTGACGACGAGTCAATTACAAGTAGTTCGAAATATCGGCAGTTAAAAATCATCAATCATGAAAACTCATTACATAATAATATGTAAAAATAAACCAACCGGAATATTACAGTGGTTAGCATGTTTGTTTGCTATTCTTCGTACAAAAAAAACTTGGGACAACACATACACGACCACATTAAACGGATTACAAATTAAACGGAGCCTGTATTGTCGTGACAGACAAACACACACACGCACACACACACACACACACACACACCCCTATATATACAACTGGAAACATATTTAAATAGAATATTTTATACACAAACATAAGCCTCCATTCTAATTTTATCACATGAATACATATTTACTCCACGTGGTTCAACCACTTACCTACTCCAACTTCATTATAGATTTGACTCTTGTTCTTTACGGAGTTGGTCACTTATGTTCGTGGGCGGCGTTGACTACTTTCCATCAGGTGCACTGAATTTTCTTTCACTATTTCCCTTTTACAAAAAAAATTGGGAAGCGAACCTGGTGCACCTGAAGAAATCGCAGCCCATAGACATCCATATACAACCGCAAATTTGACCTATTTGGGCTCGAACGTAGATACGTTGCTACTCCTGAGGTCTAAGACGGCCATCTGGGTTCAAAGTGTAGCCGGCAACCACCGCTCCAACCGAAACACAAGGAATGCTTTACGGTGGATTATGAGGGCGGCGGTGGTACCTCCCCAGTAAAACTATAGTTCTTCCATTTATATACTTTCACTTACCTTTAGACCAAGAACTCAGTCAATTTTAATAAGTAGGTTAGTAAGTGAAGTTCAAAGTTTATAATGAGTCACGTCTATAAGATTGCGATGTCTGCAACAATCCACATTGTTTCAGTAACAAGCGACCGAAGAACTACATGAAACCCTTCGTTTCTAAATCTGGAAACATCGGAATGGGCCGTTTTGACAAATAATTTGAGTACAAATTGGTCCAACGACTTACCTTATAATGGCTCTGTTAAGCTGTTAAATATTCGACGTGCCACAGTGGGAAACAATTTAAATGAAGACTTTCTCCACTCATAGTCATACTAAGATTCCAGTGTGGACATGGACACAAAGATAAGTGCAAAAACAACCAGACCCAGAATGAAATTTAAAGCCATCACTAATCCTCTGAGTTAAATCTGAAACTCTTTACGAATCGGACCAGTACACAAATCGTGGGAGGTTCCCAGGTCACCTTCTATGCTTTTCTAGACAACCAGGAATTCGAAACGAACATAACTGGTATTTTCTAGCACAACGCCTTAATATGGCACACTTTGGGGAACCTTCCCTGATTTTTTGATCATTGAACATTTTGATATGGGACCACTCACATCAACATCCTTCCCAGAATCTCAACCTCGGAACGGTTCGAGCTCCCACTCTTACCACTCATGATCCCGGAAGATCGCCTCTTACGACAGGCAGCAGAAGCGTTGAGGTACTCTAGACCCAATCTACAGTGACAAAAGCCTTTATACAAACAACACATAAACCACAAACATACATTTTGAAGCTGATTTTCTTAAAAGGATCGAATAGTAACAATATAAACATATTAGCAGGAGCCACTCAAAAGTAAAATCATGTACATCTGTTAATGTGTCACTTATCATCGTTACAGCGCAATAAATTTTAGAAAAATTGTTACATCGTACGACTATACCATCTCCCTAAAAGCCGTTTGTGCATAGCATGCTCATAAATTACGAAGCGACGACGCACTAAAATAGCGTAACACCCTATGCCATGGGAACGTTAGACCACCGCGACCCCATCAAATCTGTCGCTCGGGTTCAAATCAAAAAGATATCGACAGAGACATCCGAACCGATTAGCAACGCCCGTTCAATAAACAATTTATATAGCTAAAGAAATTCTTACACGAATGATAAATGCATCAGTCACGCGATGAAAGAACGTAATTTGAAATAAGGAACAATAAACCAGCGGGACGGGCCGGAAGCATTGCAGATTTTTCCCTGTTATCCCAAACAACAATAGAATTCAGTGCGATATCTACCTAGAGCTGCGTACCGCCTTTTGTTTAATTAATTATTCAACGGATGGAATAATTAAGCTCAATATGAAGCCGTGATTATGGCGGAATATTCTAAGCGCTATTGTGGCTCTATACGCAGTATCGAGTAAACAGTGTCGGCATCAAATTCGCGTTGTTCTGATCAAATAGCTACGAACTCAGGATAACTTGAGGTTATAACTTTTCTCCTCTGAAGTAATTTAATTTATGAAGTTCATTTTAAACGGCAATAACCAGACGAAATATAGCATTTTTAATATATGAAGTTATTTGTTTCAAAGTTTGGTTGCCTAACAAATACCGACTCGACTACTTATATACACGAATTTGTGATTTGTTTGTTATAATACTTTACAAAAGCTTTTGGTTGAGACTTTGGTAGCTTAAATTGATATTAAAGATGGGATGATGAAGAACATGTCGCTTTACGACGGGTTATGAGGGTGGCGGTGGTGCCGCCTCGGAAGAGCTCTAACGGCTCTACCACCTTTAGATGCCGTATTATTATTATATTCCATATTACCCCGAAAGCAAGACATAGATTAAACTGCGTACTGTTTTTGCAATCATCTGGTTAATCGGTCATCACTCATTTTCCGATTTACTAGTCTTCAAAGGAGTAATCATGCGCGAACGAGAATATTACAGTTTCATGGCACCAGTACGTCATCAATCAGAGAGCATTTGCAGTTAGCTGATAATGTATCACAACAGCCAACGTTTAATTGTTGATGGATTGCTATGGACCCCAATGGTAGATTTGATGGCATCGCGTTCTATGAAAGACACTTCTCCTGCCATATTAATTCAGTTGATGCTATAAATGTGTCGTGGGTGGCTGGTGTTATCGGTGTTATGGGAAAGTCGTCTCACTGTTACAAAAAACATGAAATCAAATCAAAATATTCTTGACAATGTCGTTATATGCGGTTTAGTTGCTAACCCAAAGGATTGATTGGTTGGATCGCTTCTATTGTAAGTTGTAGAACTACAATTTGAACGGAGTGGTACCATCGCCGCTTTCATAATCCACCGTAAAGATTTACTTGTGTTTGGGTTGGAGACATGCGGTTGTCGACAATACTTTCAAACAAGGCGAGTGTGAGAGTCTTCAGAAGTAGTAATGCATCTATGAACTATGTCAAATAGGACTTTAGCCTTTTTTGATGTTTAACGTAGATGTCGGTAACGAGCATGCAAACCACTTGATGTTAATGACATCCATGTACAACCATAAAAACGATTTACCTATCTGAGCTCGAACGTTGCTATTCCTGAGAACTAAGATAGTCGCCTCGCTTCAATGTGTAGCAACCGCACCTCTCCAACCGAAACACGAGTAATGCTTTACGGATGCGGGCGGCAGTGGTACCTCCCCGGTCGAACTATATAGTTATTCTTATATAAAAAGTGTATCGAATAATAATAAATACACTCATGTGTTCGAGCCGATTTAACGAGACAATTCCGCGTATTTCGCGAAAAAGCCATTCTCTCCAACCATGCATATACATTTGATACGGATTTATTATTTCGTCCTCGCTTACCCTCTTTTAGGCTTGGAAGCGATACGTGAAATGACGGAAGGTATGAAGGGCGGTAATGGGGGAAAATTGTACTTTATTCGATTTTGATAGACTTGATGATGGATTTAGGTCCCGCTGTCATTCACAGTTTTTGCCGCATTTCACTTTATATCGAGAGGTTATTTAATCACCGAAATTGTTCACAAGATTTGGATTTTATCGAATTATTTAGTTACGTACATACGATGTAAAATTTTTATGCAAGTTTATTTACAAATAATGTACATTTTCATTTCAATAATAGAAACCTTAAAACGAATTATAATAAAAGCCTAAGCTAAACAATCTAAAGGGGGTTCGTACCCATGCGGCATGTGAAGGCGGGAATACAGCCACTGTTCTTGACACAATGCCATATGAGCACGGAGTTTTAGATTTTTTAGATTAGGCTTTTATTATATTTTTTTTAGGAAATCCATGCTAAATTTAAGTTCGAATTAAGTTATATAT
>DWON01008553.1:0-12052 GCA_018251015.1 Phocides pigmalion okeechobee | reverse complement strand
CATAACCCGCCGTAAAGCAACATGTTCCTCATGTATTGTGTTTCGGTTGGGGAGGTGTGGTTGCCGGATACACATTAATGGAGGCGACCATCTTAGTTCTCAAGAGTAGGGACGCATCCGCGTTCATCCTTAAATAGAACTTCTGTTCTGTTTGAGATTGGACGTGGTTGTCCATTGGCTGCAGTGACCACTTAACATCAGGTGGCCTGCATGCCCGTTTCATACACTTTCGCAATAAAAAAAAAATTATAATACATGCATATTAGAGTAGAGAAATGTTGAGAATTTTAAAGATTTTTAATATGATGTCGTAAATGTAACCATGTGATGCCGAAGTTTTACATTAGTTTATTATAAAGTTGATATTTTTAAACACTACGCGTTTCTTGCTATAGAAAAGTTGGGTAAGCGATGTTGATATAAAAATACAGAAAAAGTCGCAGGCATAATTATTTAAGCTATATTTTTTTTACGAAACTAGTAAGATTGGGAGCGTTTAAACTGTATTTTTTATGTAATCTGTTGAGATTGAAATTGTTTAAGCTGTAATTTTTATATTATCTAGTGATATTCAGAGTATCTATGCCGTAGATTTTTGTATAATATAGTCAGATTGAGAGTGTCTAAGCTGTAAAATTTATATAAATAATCTATTGAGATTGTGTCGCGACTGAATAAGATATTGCTTTACATTTTTATCCCCTTCCAATACGTTTCTTTACAGAAGTCTACGAGTGTAACGTAATAAGATACTTCGTTCCGAGCGTTCTACGTGCAGAAGGGATCTGTTCATTTTATGCGCGGGCACGAACCTTCGCTAACACTTGACATGACCTGCATTACATTCCACCGCTAACTGTGGAATCACGGACATGCTGATAGAAACAAAATTACATTTTGCAGAAAGAGTTTTCTACAAAGAATCTCCCAATGGTGTGTTGAATTTAATGGTGGGAGACGTATAGTTCGACTGGGGGGTACCACCGCCGCCCTCAAAACCCGCAAAGCATTACTTGTGTTTCGATTGAAGCAAACCACCTGATGTTAAGTAGTCGCAGCTCATAGACATCCACGTACAACCACAAACACAACTGAAATTCTATCTGATTTCGAACGTAGATACATTGCTACTCTTGAAAACTAAGATGGTCGTCTAACTTCAAAGTATAAGCAGCAACCGCACCTCTCCAACCGAAACACAACTAATGCTAAGGAGGATTATGAGAGCTGCTGTGGTACCTCCCCGGTCGAACTATAGTTCTCCCACCTTGAAAATAAATATATAAAAAACCTGTCTGCGAAATTTTAGGATTCTAGGTTCTGCGATTTTGTCTGCGCATTGATTTCTAGGTTCGTCAGTCGCTTACCCCTTATAATAAACGAGTATATAATATACATAAAGATAAATTAAGCGTCCAATACAAGTCGATAAATCTTTTAATAATCTGTAGGCCGTTCAATAATCGAATAACATTCGGCGAAAGTTGTGATAGGTTCGATTTGATTAAGGAACTTATCCACCTCTGGGACATGGTCCGATGGTTCATAGGAAGGACGTGTTTACGAAAATCCTCGCTGTTACACTTGGCTTCACTTAATCATACAGTAGTTTGACCAAACTCCACTTCGCAGACATAAAGATTCTTGGACTAAAACGACGTCTCTTTGGCAAATGACTTCAACCTTAATATGTCACATTACGACACGTCACACCCATATTTATACTACATTACAAAAAAATACTTTAATTTCTATAAATTACGAAGCTTTTTTTTTGTTGTTACTTTTGGTTGTATATTGATTACAATTTTCAATAACTTCTGCCACTGAACCAATGGGTCGTTTAGTGGAACAGAAATGACAGACATTTAAATTTGAACTAAGACAAGACTAATGTTTAGGACATTTTTGGTGTCTGTGGCGTGTTCTACCGCCGTCATTGAGGTGAGCGTCGTGAGTCAATTTTAATTCAATTTAACTCTAAGAAACCAAGACTATTGGACGTATTGGACGTCTTGGACGTATTAGACGTATTGGAGTGCATACTGTGGTAATGTATCGGTTGACAATTTGTTAGAGACTTTCTCGGCAAATTAGTCAACTCTGTTAATTGAAGACTTCGTGTAACCTGGGGTACACTGAAAACCAATACATCCAGAACTAATGCGAGTGCAAAAGGTCCTTTGAATATCCAACATTCATAGTTTACATTTTAATATACACTTTGAAACATTTTTTATAAATCTAAAAGAAGTCTCCACTTAGCCAAATGATTAACTTGGAAACATTGCTATTTTAACATAAAGTCTAGTTGCAACCAAATACTTTTAAATTTACGGAACAATAAACTACTTAGCGGACGATACGCGTAATTAATTACACCGGCCAGTTGAATACGTAATAGGTTAGTCATGATGGCCGCTCGGAATAAATTGTCATCAATAATACGAAAAAAGGCAGTTGGCGCTGACACAAAACAGATGAGCGATGGCGGAATAATAAGCATCAAGCATTATTTACACGTTTCGTACCCAGTCTTAGTACACGGAGGTATCGAGCGAAGAAAAAACGTGACCAAATTATAAAACAAACACGTGTTGAAAAGATGCGAACATTTTAATGCTGTTTGCTAATGAGTTACGTGTATATTGGGAGCCTTTTGAAAGTTTTGATCATTTTTTTATTTCAATTTGTATTGACTAACATTTCGTCTGCAATCCTATGTAAAATCGGCCGCCTGTACGTGGTTCGCACATCCCTCAGTCTCAGATTTTAAGATGAACCGTGTGTGGCTTGTTGCGATCAACTGTCAGGCACGGAATTTTCGTCCCTTTAGTCAGTGGCACTCCTAAAACCACTAAATAGTATGAAGCAAAATCGCTAGCCATCTCTGTCTGTTTTTCCGTTTACTGACGCAACGATTGTCGATGATTTGGATACAGTTTTCGTCAATTAAACTACCGTTGGATGATTGAGGTTTGTGTGTATAACTTGCTGGTATTTTGTGTAAAAACGGCAGAACTTGGACCCTATTCTCGCAAAAAACGTTTTATGTAAGAAATTACATAAATCATTTTAAAGCGACGCGGAAGTAGTTTGGCGCAGTTGAGCGGATTTTTAAATATGGGTGATACAACGGGACACATCTAATTAGCTTAAACATCAGGAGCAGCAACGTATCTACATCCGTTCGAGCTCAGTAAGTATTTCACTCATGTTTCTAGTTGTAGGTTGATGTCTATGGGCTGCGACTACTTAACATGAGGTGGTTTACTACTTTTCTCACATAAAAAAGTTGGGATATCCAGCCCATGGCTGGAACCCGGCAATCAACCCTTGACAAAATAGAAGTTGAAAAGTTGTATGAAATTTCGTAATATTGACTTCTACGCAAACAAAGCTATATATAAACTTGGTCGAACTTAGTAGGTAGAGTTAGGTACTGAGTAGAGGCTCTGGTCTCTTACGACACCCACGGGACAAAACGGTCCTATGGTTCTCTCCTGGGATAGTATCAGTATACTAATAATTTTATAATCTGTCACTCGAAGGAAGTTTGTTTAAACTAGAGGCTTGCATGACACAGGGGAATTGTAAGTATTTTTAGTGTTTTTATATAATGAAATTATACCGTACAAGTAAACTCAGTAGACGTTGTCCTCTTCTGAAAAAATCTATTTGTCATTTTTTGCACAAAGATTAACAGGTTCTACTGGATACAAGTTCAGAAATATTAGCTTTGCATCTGATTACATTGATACTTATTGGGTCCAATTGTGAATCTAAACTATTCTAAGCGGCATCTTCTCGGCTTTTGTCTTGCAGTGGACGTGTAAGGGCTGATGGCCGGATGGATTAATCGATGGATGGATGGTATTATACCGAGCTGAGTCATAATTCACGTTACAAATCGCAATAGAATGAAGCAATTGGACATTTAAACTTATTTTTCTTATTAACATAACATATTATAAGACATTAAATGTTTATATTGCGGTTTAGTTCAAGTATCAGCTGAGTTATTCTCGTAAACTAATCAAATTTCAATAGTTGTTTAACCAATATTTTGATAATATTTTGAATTCCTCAGCGACAAAAGATAAGCTGTGGAGTTCTTCAGTATATATTTTTAATATAGGAGAATACGGATTAAGATCATTCTCGATAGGACAATTTGTAAATCTCATCGACACTTGAACTTTTTCATATAACCTGTTTTACCCCATTGATCGGTGAGCAAATTTGTTTGATTTTTTTAAATTTGTTAATGTAATGGTGTCTTAGTATACATACGTTTAAATAAAATAAATTCTGCGAAGCATTTCTGAACCTCGAAAGTCTGATGTATGGATGCATGAAAGCCGATTTTTATACGCTATTTAAAATGTGACAGTTACTGTAAAGCGTTAAGTTTATTTTTACTTAACGTCACAAAACAGAAGTTCGTTTGGTCTGTGGCGTATCGTAATGTACTTAACCGCGCTCCAACGAGAACACAAAAGCGTTTGAAAGCTCCATTCCGAAAGCTTTAGGAAAATTGGACGTTCCAATTTACAAAACATGTAGCACGGCCTTGTGTTCCAGAACACAGCTAAGATACTCAATCCGCGGGTCGCATTGCTTAAAGAACTGTTTTGTCTATTCCCATGAAGTTTAAAATTGGACGTTTCAATTTACAAAACATGTAGCGCGACCTTGTGTTCCAGAACAGCTAAGATACTCAATCCGCGGGTCGCATTGCTTAAAGAACTGTTTTGCCTATAATCATGAAATTTAAAATGCATTTTTAACTATTTTACGTTTTCCATTACCCGATTTAAAGCTTTTTACCCTTTTTATGTTTTTTTCTTTCTTGGATGGATCGTGGTGAATTTAATCGTGACAGTCCAGGGAACTGATTCAGATAAAAAGGTATATGTTCCGCGATTATATTGGTTTAAAATATTTTTTTTGCGGATATTACTTGACTCTTATTCACTCATTTTTGTTTTGTAGATATGACTTCACGTAATTTTTCTTTAGTCTTCGATGAATTTCATGTAATAACATATATATTTTTTAAAAACTCTCGTTAGTGGGAAAGCATCACCGCTACCTTCATAATGCACCACTAACTCGTTTATTTCGGTTGGAGAGGTGCGGTTGCCGGCTACAATTATAATCGAGGCAAATATCTTAGTCCTCAGAAGTAACAACTCATATTCATATAACCTACGAGCTCACTTAAACATCCTACTAATTACGAGTATATTATAAATGTAAATGTAGGTTTGTTTATGCTTTCACGTCAAAACCAATCAACCGATTTTTATGAAACTTTGTAGGTAAAAATATCTTAGAGGTATTAAAAAGGACATATGATACTTTTTATTGTTATTGTTTTTTGTTTTGTCAGACATGATTGTTTGTAAAAATTTTGAAAGACTACAAAGCCTTTGAATTAATACCTTATGAACTATAGCTTCAGCTATTTTGAATTTTTGTATATTTTATATTATTTATGATCTTTTATATTTATTTAAGGGCTTCAACGCGAGCGAAGTCGCGGGATAAATATAGTTTATAATAAGCATATACGTGTCTAAAGTATAAGTAAATATGTTATCATAAATAAAGCTGCGTCCTAACTAGGGATGGGTTTCGTTACGAAGTGTTGTTATTGTGGACGCAACGGCCACGAGCGGTCAAGGACACTCTGCCAGGTGATTACTCTGTAGAAATACTTTTTACTTTACATGAATTCTGTGAAACGCTCACGATTGGATGGGTTTCGAAAATTATCGTATACTTGCTTCATTGAAGCACTACTACTCTACTGGCACTAAATTTAAAATTCAACTGTTTTCTATGGAGTACGAACCCGGATTCTCGGGATTGATGAGTCTTTCAAAATCACTTTTAATCGGAAAAAAGATGAACTTTTGTCTAATTTTAGTAAGAATGACTGTTAGTAATCTAATAAATTACAAATCAAAAATGAGAGGAGAATAAGGTGAGATTCCTTATTCCGATCCGTTATCCTTATCCGTCCTTACTCCGTAACGTTAACAAATCGATTGATTACTTTTTATGTGAGAAGAGTAGTAAACGAGCATGCAAACCACCTGATGTTAAGTAGTCGCAGCCTATAGACGTCCACGTACAAACCCAAACACGACCGGAATCCTATCTGAGCTTCGAACATAGGTACGTTGCTATTCCTGAGGACTAAAATGGTCGTCTCGTCGGTCTTCAAAGTGTAGCAACCGTACATCTCCGACCGAAACACAAGTAATACTTTACTTGTGCGACGGTACTTAGGCGACGGTGGTACCTCCCCGGTCGAACTATTACGTTTAATATCTTCTTTTAAAGGGAGAACTCAAAATATTTGTGTAACGTGTGTTTGTGTGAGACGTAGTTGGATTTGACTTTGTTAATCCAACTACGTTTTACAAACTATGAAACTACTGCGCCATTTATCACAGCCTGCCTTTTAACACTTACGACAGAGTTTCCGGAAGTTATTATAAGTTTTTGTAATAATATTCTGGCGAACACGCTACCCGACCGGTCGTAACTCGTTTAGACGTTAAAATGAATGAAAATTACTTTTCTTCGCCACTTGTTCATTTTAATATTGTTTTTAAATATTCATTATAAAAATCTATATATACACTAGTTTTTACCGGTGGCTTCGCTGGCGTTGAAGCCTTTAAATAAATATCAAAGATCATTGCAGCGAGTAATAATTAAAATAATAAAATTATTGAATAAATATAATATTTATTAAATAATAGCCATCTTTTCATCTTTTCAGCCAGGAAGCCATCTTTTCCCTCAAGATCTTAGCGGACGTTCATGCACTAAGCTCGAGGCTACAGTAGGAAATCCTCAAAAAACATATCAATAATATAATATTATTATTAACCTATAGAATTATATTATTTTCCTTAGAGCAGCTGATGGTATGGCATGTTGAGGTGATTTTTTTAATGCAGGTAATTCCGCGGGGCGCAACTAATATAAGATATATCACAGCCATACGCCAGAAACGACTAATCGAAATAAGCTAATCCCCATCTAGTCCCCAAAACTAATAATGTATCTAAGTGCAACTTCAGGACCCCAGGTGTAACAATCCTAGATGCAATGCAACCTCAGATAGAATTTCAGTTCTCCTGACGAGGAATGTGGAGAGGTCTGCTGTACATAAATTGAAGCGAACACAACTTCATCGCTATATGCTCGTCTACTATCTGATATAAAAAATACTTCAAATCAATTACGAAAGCGAGATAATTCCTTCGCAGTCAGGAGATTATCGACTTATAGAATTCAACTTTTGCGTTCTCGGAACCGTTTATTGGATTTTCAAACGTCCCTTGAATGGAAACGATAAGCCTTTCTTTGAAGTGACAAAGAGTCCATGCACTATTCATCCTGCATTATTCCGCTATTCTCGGGAAAGAATAAAAGGAATGTTATTATCTTCAATGTTCGATCTTAAAAAAGGGAATCGTCTTTACTTGGGTTTTAAATTACCCATTAATGTTATGCCTTCTTACGTAACATACGTAAAGTTTAGTATTTCACGTTCTATAAAATGAATTTATATACATATATTAAGATATGGTTGAAAACATATCTTATTCTTTAATGCAACAAGCAAATATACTTCTACCAATATCTACGTAAGATTACTTGGTTATCAATGTTTTATACTTCTAGTGTCTTAAGATATATATGTAATGCGTCTAATTAATTAAAACCAGTATTCTTTACTAGCATTATTAGAGTAAACACACGAACAACAGCATTTTTTAGTAAATCAATAAGTCAATTATGTCTTCAGTATATAGTTAAGAGACCTGCTTCAGTAGACAAGTCAACATGTATACATTAGTACCAAACGCACTATTTTTATTTTAGTTTTATCGGTAGAAAGAACAGAATCCGGAAAAATTCTTCACACGAGTGCATAATCGCTCCCGTGTACAAAAGTGTACCTGTATTTTCGCCATTAAAATAGTTTGTAGAACTATGGTCTTTTGGAGTCACCGTCATTTTTACGTATGATATAAACTAATATGGCGGAATTTCTACATTTTACTATGTATCGGGTACTCACGATTAAAAAGTTTCGGCGTGACCACGAGCCATGCAACTCGTTAATCCTTAATCGAGAGTACCCGGTACATAGTAAAATGTCACTACTTCGTCTTCAATTTACAATATTTTAAAGTATTCAAATTAAAAGACTGAACAATAAGAATTTAATTAGTTTTTCAGTTGTAGTAGTATTTAAACCTATCTCATGTACGATCAATATAAAGATTAAATCGATTAATAAAAAGGATTGTGACAATCAAAGGATCGACTCGACGCATCAGGCGACATTGACGAATGGAATCGCTGATTTCAATTAACAAGCCCATTAGATTTTTCCGTCACTCTCAGACACCTGTCTCACAGCGAGATTAGATTACTAAATTATTATTTACAAAGTAAAAACTGATTTGATCTTTTAAGAACGTTTGCAAACTCTTAATAAATTGGAAATCGATAGCTTATTGGCGTATTGAAATTTAAAAAATCTAAATACTGACTTATGTTTAGTTACGATGTTCATATAATGCTATTTTTCGATATAATAATGAAACATTGCATTTTGAAGTGACATTTTATTTTGACACGAATTATAAAAACAATGATACTTATGTTATTCGTTGAAATGTTGCACTTGAGTACTAACTTCAACTTTATGATTATTTTTATATGTTATGATGATTTCTGATACTGGCCATAAAGAAGATAGGATTAAGAAAAAAGTAGAAAAAGGGCGGGAGTTGAAGCGTCAATGATAGTGAAAATAATGACATACGAATAAGATTAAGATAATATTTTACTTAGTTTAGGAATAACGGACCTTTTTTATAATGGGACAAAAATAATTTAATTCTACTCTTTTTTAATGTAACATAATGGCGTGCCACATAATAGTTTCTAGGTCTCTTTTTATGAAATTAAGTCATAAATAAGCATACAGTCTGGCTAATAAGTTGACACTGTCGCTCATAAATCTCACTTGAACTACATATAACAATCAGCAGGATGCAGTCATTGACACCATTAATAACTGTAGTAATGATCAAATGTATTTTGAGACCATAAGTATTTGAAATACTAACTAAAATACCTCGGAGTCAGGTATTCGAAAAACAAATTACAAATAAAATTTCAAACAATTATTGTTCACCTGTTTCGTCATAACTTCTTAAAACTAATTATAATAAAAGCCTAAACAAGCTAACGGGAGCCTAGGTCCGTGCCGGATGGTGCCAAGAACGCTAGACACATTCCCGCGTAATTAATTGTTATTGATTTACGAATGCCAAATATGTGTTTTAATCACCAGTAATTCACATATTGTCCAACCGTATTTGTTTGTAAATACTTTGTAAAGAAATAAAGTATTATATAAAGATGAATTATTATTTAAAAGTTGGAGAACTATATTTCGATCGGGGAGGCACTACAGCCGCCCTCATATTCCGCCGTAAAACATTACTTGTGTTTCGGTTGGAGAGGTGCGGTTGCCGGCTACACTTTGAAGCGAAGCGACCGCCTTAGTCCTAAGGAATAGCAACGTATCTACATTCGAACTCAGATAGGATTTCAATCCTGCTTGTGGTTGTACGTGGATATCTACTACGGTCTGCGACTAGTTAACATCAGGTGGTTAGCATGCTCGTTTACTACTCTTCTCAAATATGTAAAAAAATAAAAAAGTAACAAAGTACGTAACAAATAGTACATTATAGTCTTGATCATAGTACAAATAAATTAGTGACTGTATCAGTTCTTGTAACAGTGTCTACTTCTAAATATCATTGCAAGCATCATCAATTATCCGAAACTGTGACTGATGTGCTGCTCAAAAATGCACTCACATTTGCATGAAAAAGGAAAATTGCAGAGATCTGATGCATCGGAATATGAATTCGGAATGTGAACAGACTAGAGGTATGAACTCACATTAATGTGATGTTGCATGTGTTAGTGGTAATCTATGTATATTCTTAGACCACTTTTAAAGTATAATTCGACCGGGGACGTACCACCGTCGCCCTCATAATCCGACGTAAAGCATTACTTGTGTTTCGGTTCAAGAGGTGCGGTTGCCGGCTACACTTTGAAGCGAGGTAACCATCTTAGTCTTCAAGAGTAGCAACGTATCTACGTTCGAGCTCAGATAGGATTTCTTTTGTGTTTGTGGTTGTACTTAAATGTCTATGGGCTGCGTCTACTTAACATCAGGTAGTTAGTATGCTCGTTTGCTATTCTTCTCACATAAAAATACCCTATGCTGAAGCCTGGTTGTTGGGTCTATAACATGTGGGTCCAGAATTTAAATCTGCGACCCTCATCTTGATTTTTCAAAGTTGTACGCGTAGTAAAACTATTTACACTCGCTTAAACAAAAAGACAAGCTTGGTAGTCAAATTTGTATGAATTAGAATTCAAATTCTAATATTTTATTTTATTGTAAGGTATTTACATAAATTAATATAGTTCTGAATCTATACTATCATTGACGCACTGGGCACGGGTCTTATTTCTTCTTAGATTAATTTATATTTCTGTTCCGGAACTGGGTGTTTATCTACTCGTCTTTGTATCCCTAGCATTTATAACACCGTTTATCAATATGAGGCTGTTAGAGTAGAACACGTTAAACGGTTTTTCATACATCAAATACATAATATGTTATTGTATACGCTTACCGATATCTGATAGTTCAAAACTACGCTTTCATAACTTGTGTATTAAAATTACTAACTTTAGTTTCTCCGATATTGCTATTGGCAATCTGGGTATGAATTAACCAAGCAACGTCAACTTTCACAAGGAGAATTTCATTGAGAAAATTACATAAGGTTTCTTATACACAGAGTGGTTAATAAAACGTACATTTTCGCTACTAATCATAATTATAATCATTCTTTATTGCGTATATATGACAAGGATTTAATTTTAGTATAGTCAAGTATAACATGAACTCTGTAAGGACATTGCATTGTAAGGACATGGTCAATGGACATCAATGGAAAAAACATATGGATAATGGATATGATAATAATAAAATATAATAAACATCTATTTTTTTTATTAGATATACTAATAAAAAAAATTGATGTTTATTCTTCTAAAAAAATTGATTTAAAATAAAGAGTTCCTTTAACCACGCGCAATAAGACAAAAGGAATAATAATCAAAAGAAATACAAAAAGATATTGAAATATATAAATCTATAGATTTTTGCACATATTACAAAAACTAGTTTTGACTATTGTCAAGTTGATGAAATGTATTTTTTTTATGTCCATATTAATATGAATTAGTTTTATTGATTAAAGTGACCCAAACATAGAAGTGAATATCTTAAAACTAATTATAATAAAAGCCGAACCAGGAGAGATCTTCTTTCTTTTCTTAATGATCTTCTCATAATGATCGAAAATAATATATTAATAGAGAGCGTTTCATCCGCTCGTTTTGAACGAAGCCCAAAATAAGGCCTGCAGCAAATTTCCACGTGAACAAGTAAGGGCCAGACGTGATGTTTGCTTGACTACTACCAATCTTCATTCAACCCGCAAATTCTAAGTAAAACATTCCATCGTCTTAAATGAAGTCTACTAATTGTAAGAAATTCTCATGTATTATATGAATGAATACCAAATCGACAATTATCAAAACCGCCTGTATATGGTTTTCCAAAAATATTTTATCTATATAAATTAAATAAAGTACTGTCCATGTGAATGTCAGGCGTACATGGAGGTGACTTTGTTTACGTAGGGACACCATTGAAATGTATATGTATGTGAAATTTTGTAAATGTTTGTCTTCTATTTCATGGTATGCAATAAAATATATTCTATTCTATATATACAAACATATATACATATGAACATACATACACATGTGTATATATGTGTGTGTATAGTCAATATATATTTTTATGTGATTTGTTTTTAACTTTTTATGTTTCTGTTGACATTGCATT
>DWON01008552.1:0-12052 GCA_018251015.1 Phocides pigmalion okeechobee | reverse complement strand
AAAATGTAAGTAAAGTTGGTTCATCGGGTTTGAATCACTCTGTTATTTTATATTAACAAGTAAATAAAATTTTGAGTAAAACTATACCTATATATATATATATATATATATATTCATAAACAAATTAAATGTATTATTGATTAAAAAAAAGAGTAAAGGTATATATTATTTTGACTCGACTTCACTCACTAGATTTGCAAAGCTAGTACTGCTCTAACTAAAGTAATGGATGTTACTACCTTCTTCTGTTCCCCGCTGTATGTTCAGCCAAAATGAATGTGTCGTATTTGACATAATTCTTGGTATTCATCCCCTTCATGATTTTTTATATCCCTTCATTTCGATGCATGTCCTTATGTCCTATGTGCATGGCTTATTAACTTCAAATTTCTGCAACTACTTTTAAGATTCTTAATAATTGAATGTTGCTAATATGTGGGTATTTAATCTTTGTGGAAATTTGAAGGTAGTTGCAGTTACCCAGTCATCTTAGACCCTTTTATATTAGGTATCTGTAATAGACAGTTCATACAACACACAACTCACTTCACTCTTAGCTATATCCTAAAATAGATTTAGGCTCTTAATCACAAATCATATAAGTATAGGTAGTGAATCCTTAATTTTAATGTTAACTACTGCTAGATCCGTATCGAAGCCAGAATTATAACTACGAACTGTTAGCCTTTGTATATAATAGTTGTTTTCTTGTTGAATTGCTACGGGCTACCACGGAGTGTTAGTTAGTATGTAGAATAGATATTTAGCATGGGGGTTTTGCTTCGGAGTTTTAGATTTTTTAATTGTTTAAAGGCTTAGTACTGTTTAAAAATTAATCATCATTTTAAATAAGTAATTGAATCTCATTGAAAGAGAAAATAATGGTGTGTTTACATTTTATATTCTTTATTATTATATCCATGGAATTGATTTTGATGCAGTCGATTACAGATTTATAAAATGACTTGCATTCATGTTTGGGAATTCAAAAGTTGGAGGAATGTTAAGGAGCATGTGTAAAGGAACTTGGCATCCAAGGGTAGCCCGTTCTGTTGTTAGGTTAGCACTGTTCATGTTGTATTGTGTTTCGTGTTCGCTATAATGCTGGCTCGGTTTCCGGACTAGGCGGTGGTGAGCGCGTGAGTTGAGGGCGCGTTTGTTTGCGCAGTGGGCGGCGTGGTGGGCGGCGTGGTAGGCGTGGGCGGCGGCGTGGTGGGCGTGGGCGGCGCGCGGCTGTGGGGCGAGCGCATGGAGGTGGAAGCGGTGCGGCGCGACGACGACATGCTGCCCGCCGTGTGCCCGCGCGCGCACAGCCCCGTCGCCATCCACTAGCGCCGAGCGCGCCCGAGCGCACCCGAGCGCACCCGAGCGCGACCGAGCGCAACCGAGCGCGAGTGAGTGAGTGACGCGACCGGACGACATTCGATCGATCGACGGGACGAACTGGAATCCATATTTATAATTCTATATTTTTTATTTAATGCGATAAGTCTGACTGTAAATGGATACGTTATGGGGATGATTTGTTACGTTGTAACGTGTATTGTATTATTTGTTCTTAAATCGCTTCACTCGACAGTACTTAGAGGAGGTTCGGGGGCAGCCGGGCTTCCGTGCGCCCGGACGCATCGAGGGCATGAAAGCTAGGTTTTTTTATTGTTACGCGATGCATATCAAGGACGCAATATGGTAGAAAATAAATAAATATTGTACATAAAATTTAGGAAACCGACTAATAATGGATACAGACTGCAACCTTACCGGATAATCTATAGTTTAGTTACGTCTATGCTAGTTAAGCTTTCCTTCGGTTTACTATCGCAAGCTTTATATTTTTAAAGTGTCGGCAACTGATGACTGAAAATAAAAGGGCCAATCGGAATTTCGTTTTATCGACCCGATCGAATAAATAAATAGATTTTGAACATGTATTTTTTGACTGCACAAATTTGATTCGATTCGATGATCCTTGACGTGTTAAATTATTTGAAACATTGCCCTCGCATTTCAGAGTTGTTGTATATTGTAAATGTTTTATTTGAAATCTCGGATGCATAAGATTCGGGGTTGTGTACATCGGTGGGCCGCGAGCACGGAGCTGCCGCGCGCCCGTAGGTTATTTTTGACCCGTTGGACTATTCAGGCGATATGTAAAACAGAGTATAGGGTATAGGTAATTCTATGAAAAAAAAAACACAAAATGTACTTGTAGGTTACGGGAATGTTGAATCATATATAAAATTTTTGGGTATTTCAGATAGGAGTTAATAAATTGAATTACTGACTTGTTCAACCATTTTGGATTTGAATCTACAATAGACTAACCTCATCGCAACAGACTGGTCGTAACTGTAACGGAGATATTTTGTATAGCGTACACTGAATCACTGCCTTATTGTGCCGGAACTTATTACGGTGAGGCCCGCCACTCACAGGCCGACTAACGCAAACGCAAAATTTGCACGACAAACGCAAAAACGCAACACTACGCAAGATTGTAAATCTGATTGTACTGTTGTTTAGCTGTTAGAATTTTTTATATGAAAATGAAACTGTTTTGACTATGACGGCATAAATGCGTTGATTTCTGATCGATGTATCGTTCAAGTGCAGCTCGAACGATGGTAGGCAATAAATTAGGTGTTATCCATGTGTCTAATTACATTGTGATAGTTGTTTAACTGCATACTTTAAACTAATGTCAGAGTCCATAATATTTTGAATATTTGACGTAGCATATTTTAGACTGATAATCTAATTAAGATACACTGTAACTAATAGGTAATCCATCAGAACCATTCAACGCAGCCGAATTAAAATTTTAAAATTGTAAACCTCGTTCAAATGTTAAAAAACAAATATATGTATGTAAGTGTAATGTGACGTGAGTGGCGGGCCTTAGTTTAGCGACTTTACTCTGAACCCGTTGTGATTTAGCAAAATGACTAATTTTTCAATTGTTTATAGTTTGATCGACTGAAGCGTATTGTGTATAACGTTCAGAGTAAAGTAGCTAAAGGTGCTCATAAATTTACTAGCGACTCGATAATGTCTCACTGCAATAGAGTAGTCATATATCTTGTTGCTTCTACCTCAATGTAAGTGTCACTTAGTAGTGAGATTGAGTCAGTCAAGTATGCCGGCGGAATGGCGGCTGCAGCCGACTACATATAGTAGCGAGACGTTACCGAGACGTTAGTCACTTTGCGAGCACTTTAGAAGATGACATCGCAACTGATAGCAGATGTTTTTCTTTCTGCGATGTTGCTGTGAATTTTTATAAATCTCCCCTCCCCCTCCCCCCAAAAAAAGATAATTTTATCGTAACACGTTTGTATGGTACGTTACTATTTGTTTTCGTACATGAAGCATGAAAGTATTTCTTAAGTTCCTTTTATAGGACAAGTGCTGCGACTGTTTCTTCCTCTGTATTTATTGTTATAATTTCATTGTAGATTTGAATCTATTTCTAATCTTGCTGTTCTGAATTATAAATTTTTGAAATGTCTGTATAATATATTTACTGTAATACTTTTTTGCTTCATGAGGTTATAGGATCGTTAGGTGTATAAGAAATAGGTATGGGAACATATTTGATTTGACTCTAGGGAAATAACGAAACTATTCAATGGGCAGGTTTCCAAATATCTGTAATAACTTAATTGTAATTATTGTAATACTTTTATTATTGTAATTGTTGACTTATTTTTTAATATTCCAATTGTTTATTGCTCCACTCTGTATCGTATTGTATATGTAATATGTGAAGGTTTTGAAAGGTACTGTATTGTTTTAGTGATTGATTTCACTATTTATTAGTAAATAAATATTTAGTTCAATTGTAATTCAAACTAAGACTGACTAATATTCCGTTGTTCGCGGTGAGCTACGTGTACGTACGGTAGCGAAATTCTTCACAAATTGTATTATAATAAATGTAACGCATGAATATCGACACAGCTTGTTAGTTAAATGGTGCGACGCCGGACGGATAGTCAGTCTGATAACGAATTAGAAGTGAATATAATTTATATTAGCTCAAATACACGCGGCGAGCGCTACTCGGGTGGAGTTGCAACTGCGTGACGACGGCATGGGATCGCATTAAGCATACCTTATATACATACATACATATATATATAATATAAATCTCGAGGCTTGTCCGTTGTTCTCTCGCTGTAGTAGCAGTGTATCGTTGTGTTGCGCCGCGCCGCTGGGAACCTTGAATAGTTGCGACCGGAACCGTGGATGGCCCTAGACGTTCGCGCTTGAGTATGTATAGTATACTATTTATTTGTACTGTGACATGGTTTACGTGGGATGTGTGACTTGTGATGCGCGAGGAGCTATATATTTATTTCCTATCGGATTGTCAGTTCGCAGGCACTGTAACAATAAAAGGATAGAGCTTTATGTCACTAAGTTTTGTATTTTAAATCAATAAACGATAGCAATGATTTAAGATTTTTTATTATTTCTCCCGACATGTTTCAGGCGTTGATGCAATAAATACTGTTTCGGTCATGCTGTTGTTTTTTTTCCTTTCCTTCTAATGTATTACTTTTATGTAAGTATTAAATAAAATTTGTTAGTAGTAATCATTAAGAATAGAAAAATATCTATGGTAATATAAATTGTCTTTGGACTCCACTTTGTTAGAGGTAGGAAAACTTTTTCAAAATGATACTGCTGCAGCGGAGATGTTCCATACTATTAACACTCCATTTGGCTACAACACTGCTGTGTATTGCGCGGTGCAATGCACTTGTGACTTGTATACAACTGTGATGTACGTATGTATGAATTATGGACGAACACAAGTGCTGTGTTTATGTCGACGCTACGAAACTGGGGGCGGACATTAAGTCTGTACAGTTTTCAAATAACTGTCCAGACGTAATGTTTGCCATCCGCTTATTTGGCAATGCCGCGTAGGCTTGATTATGCTTCAATTCTTTGACAACAATAAAACATTTTCAAAAAGAACCTATCAAATAGACGCTGTAATATGCTGACACTTACACACACAAGTCCATTAACGCCATCTGTCCTAAACTGGCGAACATAATAATTAATAGCTCCACCTTTTGACGGCAGCAAACGTCATATTTTTGTTCAAACGTATGCGAGTTATTTCCGTAGATGTACGTATGAGCCATTCAAGATACAAATTAGAGTTCAATACCTTGGATTGAACCTTAATTTGTATCTTCTTGGTTTATTAAACAAGCAAATAATATTGTAAAAAGCTGAAGTCAAAAAGGAAAACATAATGCACAGAGTCAACCGAGACAGAAAATCGTTCTTTGGTGCTGCCTCCTTGTAAGTTTTGTACAAACTTTCTTATGAAATACGTATACCTAGATTGAGAGAGGGCGCTGATTACGAAACATTTTTGAGATAGGGAATTCAAGGTGTTGCATAAATCTGGGCAACCCTGGCATCTGGCAAAACACTGGATAAGTTTGAATCTGGTAGACAAGCCGTATCTTCGAACGGGCCAACGATTGTTTACCTAGTCGCTGTCGTGAGAGTTTCTGGATTTAGCATCCCTCGACCATAAAAGAAACAACCGATAGCTGCGGACGATTGTACAACTTACGTAGTCCTTGCCAGCCAGTAATTGGGATCGGCAGACCCGCGCCGGTCATTAATAATTTCTTATTACACCTTTATATGTATTTCAATTAATATAACTGTGAACATGAAATATTTGATGTCAATGTTATCTATCATGACATTTAGACATTTCGAGTTGATACTTAACAAGGGTAGGATTGTTTGTTCGATCAAAAAATAAAGGTCATAAAAATACATTGGGCAGAAATACCATCAGAAACTTTACTACAAATTAAAGAATTACAAGGAAAAGGAATTTGTAGGAAATGGTATAATAAAACCAAACCTTGTGATTCGTTTTTAATATAACACTTCCTACAACTTAGTGGTAAGTTAAAAAACAAAGTTATGGTGTTGAGCTGCGCATAAAGTAGAAAATAAAATTATTTAAAGTCATCCTGAGACCCCGCGATAGTCAGCATTTTCGGTGATTGTCTTACCTCCCAATTCCCCGTAACATAATATGATTCGAAAGGTACCATAGGATGTGGGATTAATGGTTACTGATATTTAGTCGTAGCGTTTAGCTGCCATGTTGGATTTTTCGATTCAATAAAATATATATAGTATAATAAAAGATCAACTTCATCTTCATTTTCGTTTTCACATTTTACTTAAACTTCATCTTAATCTTATATTTCGTTATAAGCACCACCATTGTTTTTTCAACTCCCGCTCTTTTTATACTTTTTCTTAAATTCTATCTTCTCTATGGCTAGTGTCACAAATCCTCGTACTACCATATAAATAACAAAGTATTTAGTTTATTAAATTCAACTTTTTAATGAAGTACATAATTGTCATTATTTTATTATGTTTATATAATTCATGTGAAAATAAAATTGTCACATCAAAGCACAGTATTTAATAGAATAAGTAGAATAAACATCGAAATATGAACATCGTAACCTTACAATAGAGATGAAAACACGTAATACAAACAAAAAATACCTTATGAAATACTACTGAAAACATACAATATATAACTAGTATTACTATTTCTTAAGTAATATTTTATAATAAATTTCGGTTGCTTAGAGAATGCGTTTCTGACGTTTTAATCATTACTCGTAATGCAGTGATGGGCAATACCTACATAACAAATTTTTGAATTAACGAGTACTTACCTTCTTAATATTTTTAACCATTTTAGTTCCATACTAGTTTCCGTGGCTTTTAAATTATTTCTCAAAACTTGAGGTTGATTAAATATGTACTTACAACAGTTATAACACACACAAAAAAGAAATGGACATCGTTTCACTTTCAGATAACGGTTACAATTTAAGTAACCGAAAAGGAACCATTTAAATGTATTTTGCGTTAAATGTCTTAACATTTAAAAAAAATACACACATACATAAACGTACATATGGAGTAACTCTATATTTATTTTATTGACCTATGTCCTAAAATCCTATTTGGATTGGTTTTATGTTTATGTAGAAATATCAATACCAACTTACTATGTAACGGGTACTCACAATTAACGATGGTTGATTTTTGGTTCGAGGTCATGATGACTCTTAGTTTTGTTTTTTTTTAACACAGTTTCAAAATACATATGTACTATTTTTTTTATAAACTAAGTATAGGCCTGTCCACGAGGCATGCAACTGATTCAAAATAAATCAAATTAAAAATCAAACAACGTTAATCGTGAGTTTCCGGTATATAATAAAATATATAAATCCCGCGATAATATTAGTTTAAAATCACATATTATATGAGATATTTAAAGCAAGATGATTTAAAGTTAAATAAAAGTTTAAAGTAAATAGGTACATAAATATAACTTTTTTCTCTTATTTCATCCCTCTCGTTGGCTTAAAATAATTATTTTACAATATAAAGCATATTTGAATCAATTGATAAGCTTATCTTTTTTACTAAGTATTTTACAAATATAATGATTAAATTAGTAACATTTATATTAATAAACAATACAATGTCATGGAAACAGATTTTAAATTTCATACAAGTTCCCATCGCTCCGATAGCCGTGATCGTCTAGTGGTTAGGACCCTACGTTGTGGCCGTAGTAACCCAGGTTCGAATCCTGGTCACGGCAGTGTTAAATCACTGTCTCGGCGGAGCTTACGTTTTTGTTATTTTCATAGCAATTTTTTTTGTTATACTTAATCAATATTTTTTTAGTATATATATAAGATAATTTCACTAGTGTATAGTTTAATACAAAAGTAAAAAGAGATATCGTATTTATCTTTCGGGTTTGTTTTATAGAAGAGATTTAATAAAAATGATAAAAAGTAAAAAAAAATACAAATTACTTATGAACTTCAATAAAAATAATATTATATGGTAACAGCACCGAACCGCCATCTGTGAATAAATATTAAAACTAATTGCTGTGCAGGTACGCTGATAGGTACTCAACGATCGGTAGTATTATCTCTGACACTTGTTCGTTCTGATAGTTCTAAATACATTCATAGATGGCGTCACAAGTATTTGTTTTGGTACAACCACGCACCGCAGCTGTTCGCTATCATAGAAATCTGTGAGAGAAAAGGAGTGGTGATTAGGCTGTCTTTCGCGAAAAATTACGTTTTTTATATGGTTCATGGGCTTAGAAGGACTTGTGGCCGACATATGCTTTAGAGTTAGTGGTGCTGCATAGTGTGTGTCGTTGTCAGTGCTTAAAAACATGAAGAAACTGTGTAATTAACGATGTAAACGTTGATGTGACGTTTACTACGGTTTTTGCATGTGTGCGTGTAACGTTCGTGTCAGCATTGCCGTTGATTGTTGAAGCGAATCTTGTAACGGGAACATAATGCTGGTTCGGGTAAGTGGTTGATATTGTTTTGGTCGGTAACCTAACCTCTGACCGAGATGGTCACGCGTGCATCTGTGCTATACATTCATAGATATGCCGATGACCCCGATACTTGACGGTGCTCATTCGTTACTTGTCTTGAAAGCCTATTTCTTGTGCTACCAATTTCTTGCAAGATTTTTGTTATCACTTAAATTGGTTGTTATTACTTAAGTAAATAGAGTAATGGGTATAATCAAACATTTTAATAATGGTAAATAAATAACAGTTACTTAACGCTAGTCATCTATCCAGATACTGTCATAAATCAGGATATTTATTACTTAATATCTACATGTCTACCTATTTTTTTATGAAATTTATTAACCATTTATGTAGGTAGGCAGCTTTTTAACATAAAGGTAATTTTTTGTACGAAATATTAGGAACCTGATTATGCAAATATGTACTATTTAATTTGAATTTACTATACGTTTCATTTGTCTTGTTAAGTACAGGACTCCATACTCCGTATTATAGCTTTTTTCATAATTAGCTTTGACCGCATATCATAGGATTAGTAAACGATTTAGGTGACCTTTCGATTCTTATTAACTTATACCTAAATATCATTTAACATTACCTGATTACTTTTTTTTGAACACTGTAGCCCATGGACTACCACGTCCAATCTCAAATAGAACAGGAGTTCTATTTAAGGATGGACGCGGACGCGTTCCTACTCTCGAGGTCTAAGATGGTCGCCTCCAATAATGTGTACACCTCCCCAACCAAACCACAATACATGAAGAACATGTTGCTTTACGGCGGATTATGAGGGGGTCGGTGGTGCCGCCCCGGGCGAACTCTAACGGCTCTACCACCTTTAAGAGTACTCACTAGGAGTGGTGAAACTGGTTGAAAAGCGTAAGTAAATAATACAAGATACCTTCACAAAGATCAATTAATTCATGACTTGATATGTGGGTACACTTGGTTTATATAAAATATGAATGGTTTATATAAAATAAGAAAATACGAAATCTTTGAAAGTCATTTTGTCCGTGACATGCATTTCTTTATGCGGAAATACATTCAAGGTTTTCAATGAATTAAAGATGTGGTTGAGAATTCACTTACAACTGATGTGACCATCATGAATCACAGGCGAAGTAAGGTAAAATGTACTGATCTCTCATAAGATTTCTGTCCTAATTGTGGATGTCTATGGATTTGAATGCTGGCTTAATATTCTTAACATTTAAAATAACTTTAAGTGTAAGAAATATTGAAGTGCTTACGTAATTTCACAGTCAATGTTACTGCCTGTAAGCACTTATTGTTGTACTTAGTACTTTGTTTTTGCAAAAGTGTATACTTAATAAGATAATTTGTCATGCCTCAAAATACGCATTCAAACGAATGAGGTCATCTGTGGACATGTTGAATAACCACTGATCTTAGCTAAAACATGGTGATATTCTGTAGTTTGACGATACATTAAAATAATTGTAATAACTCTATGGGCTCCTCTGCGGCCTCACAAACGCCACATATTTTCTGACTTATACCTACATTGAGCAGCATTATTTATACTGCTGATTTCTAAATGAACTAGTGTCATAAACGTATATAAATACTTTCTGTGTGTATCTTCTAAAATCCACCACACTAGCCGCTTGCATTCGTTCTAGTGTTGTATAGATTCCTACCTACACTTTCAATGGTAATTATTCATAAGAAACCTATAATCTATTTATCAAGTTCAAATATTTTATTGTCAAAGGGATTTGTTTTAGAGAGGAGTCTGTTCAGACAAAAAACAAAATTATTCTCGGCTTCATAATAATAGTAAAGATATGGTACATCATGGACAAGAAAATATAATGTGATATACGATTTTATACTGATATTATCGCGGAATCCATACATTATGCAATATAACGGGTACTCACGATTAACGATTTTTGATTTTTAGTTCGCAAGTGAGTGAACATTTGCTGTTTTCATTAAAACACAAGTTGCGGTGTCGAAGACATTTTGGATTCCCTGACAAAGTGGAGTATACGCAATCAATAGACACATAAATTAATTATTTATAATTCCCCTGATTGGGATTCAAATTAAAGATCAGTTTAGTGACCATTCCTTAAATATTTACTCTACATTTCCATTCTTATATCTTATAGAATATTAACGAGGTCTCCTACAAACTTGTTTAATCTAGACTATTTAATATTGTTACTTAAGATAGTACAGTTACAATGTTTTATGCAAAGCAAAACCGGCATTCTTAGCTCAACCGACGCAAATAACCGAACACGACTCAATACTAATAGGAATCAAATACATTGTATGTATTTAAATCTGACAACCGGTTCTGAACTAGTCTATTTGATGAAGCGTCTTTGCGTCATTTGACTTGGAGACAATTGGCGTGAACAAAAATACTAAGTCTTTAAGTTACCTGTAAATATTATAAAACAAAGTCACCCCTCGCATCTGTCTATCTGTTCATGATAAACTTAAAAAGTATTGGACGGATTTTCTCACAGTTTGCAACAACAGGTAGAGTATTCCTGAGGAAGGTTTTGGTGCATAATAAGTTAAGTTTTAATAGATGTTTTTGTAACTAATGCATGTTTGAACGAAAAATATAAACTCTTTTACCCAAGAGAAGCTGGGCCGGGAAGCTAGTGTATTATAAAAGTGTGTATTTTTAAGCTTTTTATATACTTAAAAGCCGCCAGCATTCTAAGCACTATGTTGCAACAAGACCTTTGGATGGCGTATTTGATTCGTATCTTTTAGTTTAGTTTTGTTTACATTTTTAGTTTTAAATACTTTTTAGTTATAATTATATCTTTACGTTCAGTGTTATGAAGTATCATAAAAATATCTGCATTTATTTTATTAAAGAACCTTTGTTCCTATTTATCTCAGTCCGTAATTGTTTATTGGTTAATTATATCAGTTTCTAGTTTCATGTCTGCGTAGCGTTCTGAGACGAAAATTTTTTTGTTTAATACAGTGGAAGGAACGAACGAGCGTCAAGTTAAGTGGCTCTTACCGCAAATGAACATCTGTCTGTACCTGTCCGTATGTTTCTAAACTTATATTCTAGCGGAATTTTTACATTTTACTATGCAGCGGGTGCCAACGATTAATGATTTTGATTGCCGATATTTTGAATCAGTTGCATGTCTCGTGGTGACTGTACGAAACATGAATAAATATCAGCAATCAAAAAACCAAAAATCGTTAATCGTGAGTACTTGGTATATAAAGTCTGTATCCGCGCCCAAATAGGACATTAATCATCACTACAGCGTTACTGAGAACCATCATGCATGGAGACGATGGTTCTAATGAATTATTAAATAATCAGATAAATAACGAATTATGATAATAATCATATACCGGATCCTTTGACGCCCGACTACATAACTAACAGAAATTCTCATAGAGCCACATTATATGTTATTCTTGTCGTATACAGAAATTACATTTTATTTTTATTATGATAGAGTAAGAAATCGGCATGCAGGCCACCTGATGTTAAGTGGTCGCTGCAGCTCATGGACAACCACGTCCAATCTCAAATAGAACAGAAGTTCTATTTAAGGATGGACGCGGATGAGTTCCTACTCTTGA
>DWON01008551.1:0-12054 GCA_018251015.1 Phocides pigmalion okeechobee | reverse complement strand
TCGCCTCCAATAATGTGTATCCGGCAACCACACCTCCCCAACCGAAATACAATACATAAAGAACATGTTGTTTTACGGCGGGTTATGAAGGTGGCGGTGGTGCCACCCCGGGCGAGCTCTAACAACTCTACCACCTTTAAAATATATAATAATTTTTATTCAAATTGATTAAGTTGTTTTCAGATTATATGTTAACAATATGACTAATATGGACAGAAAAATATGATTTTGATCTTTGTACATAATAAAGACTAATAGCATAAGGTCTAACGCAAATTGGTAAAAATGAACATAGATATCTAGTAATATATATATTATTTGTTATAAATTGGTTACTTTAGATTGATGTAAATTTTACATATTTATAACTTTTCATTAGATAACTTATCCAGATTACTACACCAATGCTTGCTGCAGTCATCCTCTGTACATAGAGGACAAGCCAGAAGATGTAATCACGGCAGCAAGGCGCAGACTAAACTACGAACTTGGAATACCATTAAATCAGGTAACATTTAAGTTTAGCTGACAAAAATATTATCATTATCCACATAATGCACGACATGTATTATTTTCTAATGCATATTACTGCACAACTTCAACAAAACACAAGATACCAGTTGCATAGTTCGTAGTCAAGGCTAAACTTAGTTTATTCGTGACCACGAGCCATGCAATTGGTTCGAAATATCGGCAATTAAAGAAGATTAATCGTGAGTACCCGTGATTGTGAGTAATAATCGTGAGTAGTAAAATGTTTAATTTCTGCGTTGATATTAGTTAAAAATACAAAATACTTAAAAAACACAAAAGTTCCCTTCACGGCAGTCTTACGATCCAAACGTCTTAAGTCCTATTTTAAATTGGATGTGGAAGATCATGATCTCCAGCAATAGCTCAATATTCAATCACCTGCACGATTTTTTCCTATGCTTTAAAAGACGTAAGCAAAAGTCAGTATGAAACAGAACCGTTGAAAAGACCGACGTAAGTTTTTTTTTATGTGAGAAGACTAACAAACGAGCATGTAAACCACCTGATGTTAAGTAGTCGCAGCCCATACATCCACATACAACCACAAACACGACCGAAACCCTATCTGAACTCGAACGCAGATGCGTTACTACTCCTTAGGACTAAGATGTACGCCTCGCTTCAAACCGCTTCTCTCCAACCGAAACACAAGTAATGCTTTACGGCGGATTATGACGGCGGCGGTGGTACCTTCCCGGTCGGACTATAGTTCTCCCACCTCTAAAACCTTATGTCAACAAAAACCATGTGAATGATACACAGATGGATCCAGAGCTATTCACGTACCTGACTCGCATCCACTACCATGATCCGGGTGATGGAGTGTGGGGCGAACACGAAATAGACCACGTACTATTCTTCCAAAACGACGTGAAAGTTAAGCCCAACTCCAACGAGATATCAGAGTACTGCTTCGTGCCCAAAAATGAATTCAATGCGTGAGTATTTCTTTAGCCGTATATGATGCTATTACTATTAGCCATTTACATCCTTGGATGTCGGACTTTCCGTAAAACAAATACTTCATATTCCTGCCTATTACTTCAAATAAACTAAAATAGTTTATAGTTTATTTTGTAAACAAAGTTGCAGTCCATGTAAAGTTAAGTAGTCGTTGCAGCTTATGGACATTGCTTGCACCTGAATTCCATAACATCAAGTAGCTTACAGGCGCGTTTATCGAAAGAAAAAAAATGTTTTGATTTAATACCTAGCAGTTTCTTGACAGGCTCCAAGAAAATCCTAACGAGGCCAAGTGATAAATGCATTTAATTCAACGGCTTATCGTCTTTTTTTAATTCGCAAGTAACGTTGCAATGACAGAGATGGCTCAGTTTTAAAATTGCATCTCGAACCTGAAAACATTTCACATCATTAAGCAATAGCGTAGGTTGTGGTTTCGGGAGATCCAGGTTTCGTATCCCTGGAACACATCTTTAATTTTCCAATGTTAGGTCCCGATAGCCTTCGACGTTTCTTAACTATGTTTCGTTTGTGATTTACACGTGACAAAAGTGTAGTCCTTCGCTCTATAAATTATTTATTTATGATGTACCTATTTCATGTTACGTAATCAAAATAAATAATTCGCAATTACCTCAACATTAACTGCTTATCAAATATCTAATATATAAGCAATGGTTTCCAATGATTATAGGTTTATTCCGACCCTAGAGGGACCAATAACACCATGGTTCAACATAGTGCGTCGTCACAGACTCAAGCTGTGGTGGGACAACTTGCATCGCATCAAGGAACTGGCCGAACCAGATAAGATACACAAGTTTTTAAGTGAAAAGCAATAACAGATTATATTTTATCATTACGTTCTATAAACCAAGAAATATTTTGTGGGTAATTAATAACTTATTTATTCCTTTTCGTGTTAAATATGGCTATTATAATAATTATTAAGGTTCTTATCTTGAAATTTAATTTACATTCTGTAATTTGCATTTTTTATTTTCATTTTTAAGTGGTTAATAAATAATCGGTACTTTAGGTAATAAGTACCTACTAATTAGTAAAAAAATATATAATTAATTATAGTTATCTTATGACCTTTTATTTTATTGTTTTTTCTCCTAACAAAGTATGTATCAATTAAATGCATTGTAAATGAAACGGGTGCTTATAATAAATATGTTTATTAAAATTAATTTTGTTTTTTTTATTTATTTTCTATCTATCACTTTCGTTGTGTATATTGCACTAATTTTATTCTCCAACTACTAAACTTAACAACTCCACCTTATGATTACAATCAGATTTTTCTAATTTTAGACCAGTAATACCTGACCTAACCTCGCACTGTATATATAAATAAGGGTATCGATAGTATAATTTCACAATAATATCGACACTATTGCGATGTTTTAATATAACTGGTATGTACATTATTGAAAATAAACAAATTATAACATATCGATACTGTTTTATTACTATAGAGTACCCTACCTAAGATAATACCTATTAGCGATCGTCCTATTCATCTGAATATGGGTTTGATAATAGCTGATAATGGGTTGGATAATAGCTATCTAGCTATAGATAATTAAGTTACACTAGTTTTAAGAACTTAAAATGTGATAAAATTTTATTAATATTCTCATCAGAGATTGACTTCTGAAGACGACGTAGAATTCCTTTAATTAGCTGTCATCCACTGCTAAGTACGCACTTAGTAGTGCGTAGTCACGCAACTGATTAACTTTCTCTCACGGGAGGCTTTCCTTCCAGACGCTTCCACTAATAATTTTGGTGTCTGTTTGTGAGCGAAGTAAATACGATGTCATGTAGTTTTCGAAGTCAACTATCGATAGTTAGTAAACACTAGTTTCATAAAAATGAAACTAAGGAAATTAATTATAGTTTATTCATATATCGGTTTTAATAAGTCATCAGAGCTATTGACCTCGGAAGCCGACGATGAATTCCACGCCCTTCCGGGCCTGTAAGTGGCTGTAACCCACTGCAAAGTGCGTGACTGTCTAAACTTTTTCTTCCGGAAGACTTTCCTTCTGGACGCTTCCGCTCTTAACTTGGTATCTGTTTGCGAGCGAAGCAAGTACGCATCACACGATATTTGGTTGCCGGCGTGTAGCCCATTCCTGTACGCGGTATGAAGGTAACGTACGGCTATCACTTGGAAAATCTGTATAAATTACAACCATTGTTATTAAGCGATCGGTATGAAAATAGATCCCATTTGTACGTATTTATTTCATGTACCTTAGCAACTGACAAGCATAGTAGGTATGAGGCTCGATAAAAATGGATGGATATGTATCTTTATCGTTTGTGTAAGGGAAACAGACAATTATTATTCATTTTAACTGCTACTGCCACCATGGATATCAATATGACCAACTCCGTATAAAACAGTAGTACTACTCGAAATCGATCACATATGCGTTACCGTTCGTAAGGACTGATACGCCTAGTAAAAAATCCTATCTTACCATCGCTACCATAATTAACGCCATCACAGCATTAAATCGCCAAGAAACCGACATCATTTCGCTTATCAATTTCTCTTCACATCCATCTTTCCATATAGTTAGTTGCTTCTAGAAATCAGTACGGACAAATATTGAGTAATTTAATAATAAAAACAAATAAAAAAAATCAAATCAATAAATGCATGTTCATCCACTGCTCCCATTCGATTAAATAAAAAGTAATAATTTTCAAAATACCGCACCGTAGGATTATACTTATAAATAGCGCCCTGCTGTGTGACCCCGTGATGGATACAAGGCCATTGTGCGTTCATAGAGCAACAACTGTAGGGTACATTGTCAGCGACAAATTTACGAGCGGCGCTGTAAAAAATATAATTAATTATATCTTTATCCCATATGCATATAAATCCGAGGGCAAAGCGGACAAGCATATTACTGTTAGGTAAGTAATAATTATTACTTCAGTATCGTAGTACATACTCGACATGCTTAATGCTTGAGTGACGAACAATATCCGTAAAAATCCACTCAATCAAAAATATTACTTTTAATCTGTCCTTGCGATATCTCCCAAAATAAAACATATACTGTAAAAAAATTAACTAGCAACCCAATAATAGGCTTATCGACGAACTCTTAGGAAATTTATAATAATATCAACTTTGTTTATGGATGTAACTGTAATACAATCTACAAAAGTCATCTGTAGTTACTTGTTACCATTACCAACAGTCAGCACTTAACATGAGGTGGACTGTATGCTAGACTGACCTAACACTTTCCCTGCAACTTACAACACTGCTGGATAATGCGCGGCGCATCGCGCTTGCGGCTCGTACACACCTGTGTTGTACGGAAAAATCTGTATAGAGTATGGGCGAAAAACGACTTTATGTCTATGTATTCGTAGATGATACACAGATGCTGAAAAATACAATATTTCATTGAATTGTCAGCGCATCTTCAGTGTAGACCCATAAACTCCAGCTTAGTGCCGCCTCCCGCAATGCTGACTCGAACAACGCAGCGCCGCAGTCAAAGTGTCAACAATCTGAATTTACAAAAAGATATGACACTGATTTTTACCATTTACCCCATTTTCTATTTTCAATTTCTATATAACTATAACTTTACTAACAAAACGTTTGAGTCCTCATTTTCACCTGTCGTAAACCAGGGTATGTAGAACCATTCCTCGTAGTTGACCCGTCCACAACAATGGAATCTTGTCTGCAATCTATCTACCGCGACCTTAGATGGCAGGTGGCTTGCATAACGCAACATTGCTTTCGTAATACCACCTTTGATTTTAGCTACGTAAAGTAAACAAATAATAATTTACCTTTATAAATACATTTATACTAGTATCTGTAATAATATTTGGGAAACTAGTGAACACAAAGAAATTATTAAAGCTATTTTAACTAACCCTGAAGACTGTATTAGGTCTTTAGTATTTAGGACCTTTAACCTATAATTTAGCCCTTAGGAAGTTCGCCATAAGGCGGTTCGTATGTAAATATTGTTTGATTTGGAACTCTTTAGGCTGCAGTAAATTACTTATCTTCTATTAGGTCTTCATTTATCACAGAAATTAATTTCTTCGCAGGGATGCGACCAGCTTGGCTCCATGCCGTGTGGATACCGGCCATTTGTAGATTGTTTAGTCTTTTATTATAATTAGTTGTAAGGTGTTTATTTTAAATATCCACTCAATGTAAAAATGTTTTGACAAAGATATATAATAAAATAAATGAAATTATTATCTTTTAACGGTACTTAACTACCTTTTATGCCATCACGTAAACGCTTAAATACATACCTCTAATGATAGTAGACTGTAGTCCGGAATAAAACATGATGGCGAGAAATATAATTATCATAATAATTAACGCCCATACATAGTAGTAAAGTCCGTTTGTAACATTGTATTCGGTCCTCGGCAAACCCGCTTTGAACAGTTGATATAATCCATACAACTATAATAAAAATATTTTTAATGTGAGAAGAGTAGCAAACGAGCACGCAATCCACCTGATGTTATGTTGTCGCAGCCCATAGACATCCACGTTTAACCACAAACACGACCGAAATCCTATCTGACTTTGAACGTATATACCTTGCTCCTCCTGACCTGAGGACTAAGATGGTCGCCTCGCTTCAAAGTATAGCCGACAAAAAAGCGGTACCGGGGGTAAATCTATATAATCAATAAAAGAAACAAAAACAGGTGTTTTTTTTACAACTGGTATGAAAAACCGGCGCCTCACACATTTTCAGCCTGAAGCAATTATTGCGTTTTGGCGGAAAGGTGCAAGTGTCTGTTAACTGACATATGCAGCGATCATTCTAGTACTCAGATGTACCGTTGCCCGACGTAGGTACTTGTCTTTTCAAATAAACTACTGTACTACAGAATTGTTTGCGTATGTCCATTTATGGCAGCGACCGCTTACCATCAAGTAGCGTTTCAGATTCAAAAAGGAACTTGAATTATTTACGTATATAAATACAAATTAGTAAATTAGTAAACAGTTAAGTAAATAAACAATTTGAGCACTAAGTCATTTTCACTCATTGAGGTGCATTCAGCATGCTAACCGAGTTTATCAACATATGGCAATGTCGCTACGTTCTTGTCATTACGTTGTTGTAAAATATACAGATGACTCTATAAATACTACATACTTAGAGTATTTACGACAGACAGATAGGTACTATTTAATTGTGACATTGCTGAGCATGGGTCACTTTCCACAATCAGGGAAGGCATTGAGCGTGCTGCACAACAGTACTCCGAAACATAAATACGGATTAGTAGTCGACTCGTATGCCAGATATTTTTAACCCGACCATAACCATAAATTTTAATGACTACCATCTATCGATAACAACGTGGATGACTGCTTAACGTATTTTCTGAAGCACGATAATACTCTCAATATTTCGCCTATAACCGTCGTTTAAGACCACCTCCCAGCGGAGTCCGACCTTACTTAACTTGTTCGATCCTTTACATTAGGATATATACCTTTTGTTTATAGTTAACATTATTAATACTAGCTCTGCATGAAATGATGTATTACAGAAATACCAATAAATAAACACTACTAGATAAATACCTCTATCACAACTGCAATTATAGACCCAAGGGCAATAACTACAGGTATTGCATTTCCGTCAGGCCAACATACGAGGTCCAATAATGACCCTTCCTCACTTCTAATTCCTTCAGAAGTATTTACTAACCAAATGAGATAAAAAATTACAATAGGCATGCACGCCATTAAAAACATTCGAATATTGTTAAACGTAGCCCAGTTGAGATTCATAGTTGAATTTAAAGAAATGACAAATATGGCTTCTCCAATTCTACAATATTAACATTAACATGACTTGAGGCAAATTGTCACCATTACCACCAATCACATCATGTAAACATAAAAAATGTGTTAGTATTGCTTATTGAATTGAATTGAAAAGTCTGACATGATATGTTACTGTAGCTGATTTTTTGTTTGATCACGTACAATTATGTGATCTAAACAAAAATCATAATTTTTGTACGTATTGTCATTATTTAGATGTAAGTCTTGGGGCGATTAAAACTAACTCGATATAAAAATATTGTCATTTTAAGTCACAATGACATCTGTGAAAATTTTGACATGTTTGGCTTATTGAATAGAAAAATGATAATCTTAAGTTCTTATCACTATTTTTTATCTTATAATTTCAGTATTATTTCCCTCATACTGAATTACATTACCAGCAGTAAACCCTAATTTAAAGCAGAACTAAATAATAATATAAGAAGCAATACATTAATATTATGAGAGAGGAAGACAATTTAAAATTGAAGTTATGGCTGGTGAAGTTTTGCTTGAAAATAGTGTATCCAAAGTTCAACTACTACACTTTCCTTGTATTTCTTGCCATTAAGTACCGGTATTATTATAATAAGGGACTACTGTTTCGCCGAAACATGAAATTTTTCGAAATTAAAACTGTTCCAACGGACATAATGAAACATCTGACAAAAGGCTTAAATGAAAACAATTCGACAGTGTTATTAGAAAAATGTATCGTTGTACCCAAGAAGTTCATGATCGACATGACTGCCGACAATTTATTCTACACAGATAATGGCGTTCTGTGGGTTATATTAAAATTAGCTGCCAGCACAAAGAGAAAACTTGAAGAAAAAAATGGAAATGAAAACAAGGACTTCAATACACTTAAGTACAACTTAACTTTTGTGACCGAGGAATTACACAGACGATTGTGGCATAGTGCGGCATCATGTAGTTATGAAAATGCAAGGATTGTACCAATTGTGGGATCAAAACAAGTCCCAGAAAATTCTTGTATTACGACAGAAAATGAATTTCAGAACATAGTTACATCATTTGGTTTGAATATGTATGAAACTATAGAAGTCTCCTTCCATCCTGTAACTTCATTTGACTATTCACCAAAAATAGCATCTTTGGCTGAAGTCAATTTGATTGTGAACGACTATGACCTCTCAAATGATTTCCTGAAGGAGGTTTTAAGTAACCATTTTGAACTGCCAAAACTAGTTAGCACAAATGACATAATTAGTATAGACTTAGACCCCAAAATCACAGCCAAATTCCATTATAAATACTTAGACTTAGTAGAATCTGTAGGAAAGTTATACTTCAAATGTAAAAAGCTCTCTAGTGATACAAATACATCTCAAAAACAGGATAAAACCATTCAGGCATATTACATTGTAAAAGGTGTAACACAATTAAGCTTAGGAGAGAACATACATGAAATAAAACCAAAAAATGAATATTTTAAGCTCCCTGATTGTAATGAGAATTTGAGAATAATGCCACTTTGTCCTATGGGGCTGCGAGAGAAGTTTAATCAAATACAAGAAACAATTAGCCCTTTTTTAACTGGAGAAATTAGTAAGTATTTATGTTTAACCCTTTACATGTAGGAAACACAACAGCAGTGTTTTACTTTGCACATACATGCAGCTTGTACATGTACTGTTTTGTCTATACAAATCTGTATAACTTATGGACAAACATAAGTACTGTGTTCACATAGGCATTACTAGACTGTGGGCGAATACAATGGCTGTCTATCTGTAGACTACTTAGTTGCTGCCAAACACAACTTTCGTGTGAATCGTCAAAACACCTCCTGTGTTCACATAGGCGTTACTAGACTATGGGTGAATACAATGGCTGTCTATCTGTAGACAACTTAGTTGCTGCCAAATACAACTTTCGTGTGAATTGTCAAAACACCTCCAGTTTACAAAAAAATCTCCAGTTTAGTTAGCTGCACGCAATTCTAACTTAATATAATATGAGCATCGCAGTCAAAGTGTTAGAAGGTGACCTGTATGCCAATTTGCTACTCTTTTCAGATAAAAAAGTGGCCTATAGATGTTCATATGAAGTAGTTTATCTTACACTCAGGTGGACTACATGCTTATTAGCTACTTACATGATATTATGAAAGGTTTACTCGTAGCCCATTATGCAATTTTTTTATGTAAATATTATTATAGTTTATATATTTCAGATGCATTATCTTCTTCAATGTCGAGTCCAATTATTCCTATGTTACTTCTTACTGGTTCTCTTGGCTCTGGCAGACATTTGTTAGTAAAGACATTAGCTAAATTTAATGGTAAGTTCTGGTATCTGTTTCAAATACCTATTATTTAAGATTTTCAACAGCTACCTAAAGATATTATTAGTGAAGTTGTACACAATGAATTTTACTATATTTCTAAAGTATAATTAAAAACAAATTTACAAATCTATTAATTAAAAAGGTTAACCCACTATTTCCCGCCCTTTATATACTGATCTGGTACATTCAGGAACCCGGACTATCATATGATATATTGATGCATTTAATAAAAAATTACACAATAGAACATTGGTTCCTTAAGACTTACAGTAATTTGAATGGTGAATTTAATTTCATTCTGAAACTTGTATGATTTGTTTCAGGGTTAAACTGTTTGCAAGCTGATTGCAATGCTTTACAAAGCTCAACAGCAAAGCAAACTGAAAGCAAAATTAATATGACTATACAGAAAGCAAAAGCAGCTTCTCCTGCTATTGTACTACTTGACAACTTTGAAGTATGTTGAACAACATTTAACTAATGAAACACAAATATATTCCAAGTGACTGTAATTAAGTAAACCACAGATCTAAATCGTCACAAGCTAAATTTTGAGGTTTTATTTGAGGCCTCTGGTTTTATTAAATTTACTTAAGTGTTATACATTCATTATTACACTTTCATAAAAAATAAATGAAACACTTTTGTTAAATTTGACATACTCCAGGGAGGATTCTAGTCAGTTGAAATACCGAAAATTGAACCAGCACTCAAACTGGAGGAGTATGTTTAACACACTATGTTTTACATATTCCTTACGTCTTGGTTGTTATGGACACATATAGACATAGACATTCAATTCCTGCATAGAAACCTACATTCATAATTGAAATATCTTCATGTGGTGGGAAACAAAACCCTTTTCATGTCAGAACAATACAATAATTGGTACTATACTATCTTTGAATTGATTATTTCTGTTAAAAATATGTTTTTTCAGGTGTTTGCAGTGGATCCAGAAAACAATGAAGACTATAGAGTGATGGAATATTTTATGAACTCAATAACAGACTTGTATATAAACTATACTAAACATCCAATTATATTCATAGCAATTACAGAAAGAATTGACCTAAAGCCAAACATAATGAGACTGTTTTTAGAAAAGTTTCACATACCTAGACTGAATGTTGAACAAAGATATGAAATGCTTCTATGGTTTGCATCAGTGATGCAATTAAATGTGGATGATGATGTTGTTGTAAATAAGAATAGAATATGCTTAGATTCAAATATATCTATGCTAAGTGAATATTCAAAGGAGATATTACATAGGGTCGTTTCAAAAACAGAAACATATACATATGGTGATTTAGACACGCTTGTCCACTTTGCTATGAGGGAGTCTTATTTAAAACAGCACAATAGTTACTTCCAACTTCCAAGGGACCCTAAACTTCAAGACCTGCAGGAGGAAGATTTTAATGCCGCTTTAGGTAATTTTTATGTATGAAAGACATTAGATAAATTTATCTAAAACCTTTACTTTCCTTTTGCTTAATATATAAGAGATTATCGTGTAGTTGATGGAGACTCAAAGGACATAAATATAATTCTGAAAGTTTACAGAACATATTTATTTGTACCATTACATTAAAATCTACAAGCATATAAATCATTATAATTTGTACAGTAAATATTTTTTTAGTACATTTCAATAAAAACAATTTATAGCTTTTAATAATTTTGTTCCAGAATCAATAAGGAGTCTACAAAGCCAACATCTGGACGCGCCCAAAATACCTAAAGTGCATTGGGATGATATTGGGGGATTGGACAAACTTAAGAAGGAATTGCTAAAAACTATAGAATTCCCTATTAAGTTTCCGCATCTTTTTAAGAATTCATCCCTTAAGAGATCAGGTAAATCATGTTTGAAAATGTAATTCAACCATTTGATATAAAAAGCATGTATTACATAAAATAAATACATACACACTATCTCCTCCACATTCATCTAATTTAAAGTAAAGAATGTGAAAACTTGTATTAAATTAATACAAAATGAAGCCCATATTCTATTCCAATCTGTTGTATTATTAGATCATCCAATTTTTATCCATTTAGCATCCAAATTGTCAAATGTTCTTCACACAGTATAAAACAAAGTCGCTTCCCGCCATACGCTTAGATCTTTAAAAGTACGCAACGTATTTTCGCGCGGTTTTCATCCATTGATTGAATGATTTAAAAGGAAATGTTGTGTGTATGCAACATGCGACATGCATTTTATAGCTGAGAAAAGCCGAGAATTTCAAAGACTTGTAATGTGATGTCGTAAATGCAACTGTGCCGTGCCGGGGTGAATCGCTAGTTTATAATATTTGTAATACAAGAACGTATTAAACGATTTTTTTGGAAAATCTTATTC
>DWON01008550.1:0-12055 GCA_018251015.1 Phocides pigmalion okeechobee | reverse complement strand
CGGGGCGGGCGCGCCGACCGGCCCGCGCGGGGACAAGTCGCACCGCCAGCTCATCGATTGTATCCGCGGCAAGGACACGGACGCGCTCGTGGCGGCCGTGTCCAGCGGCGCCGTCGACGTTAACTTCACCGACGACGTCGGCCAGACGCTGCTCAACTGGGCCGCCGCCTTCGGCACTCGCGAGATGGTCGAGTTTTTATGTGAAAAGGGTGCGTCTTATTTAACTAATATGCTTGAAATTTAATACATCCTTCTAAGTAATAATAATAATAATACTCCTCTAAAAATTATTAATTTACAGATAAACTAATAAATTTTAACTTAAACACAGTGGCTACTATCACCTTGTTTAAAGCATTCCATATTATTTTTATGAACTGAATTTTTTGTATTTAAAATACTTTATATAAAATATACTTTAAAATATATATTTATTTACAATATTTAAAAATAAACAATCCTGCACTAACAATATAAATGACTAAAATATATCAATAAATATAATTAATCACTTTTACCACTTTATTTATTTATTTATTATTTTAAGTTTATTTTCTCTGTAAGTGAATTTTTGTAATTCTTGAAGAGAAATAATATAGATCTCTGAACCTAAACCTAAAATGAATTGTATAATTATGGTAAATGAAAAATAACTACTGTTTCTTATGTTATTACATTGTAGGTGCGGATGTAAATCGCGGTCAGCGTAGTTCGTCGTTGCACTATGCGGCGTGTTTCGGTCGGCCGGCGATCGCCAAGGTTCTACTTCGTTATGGCGCTAATGCGGATCTTCGCGATGAGGATGGCAAAACTCCGCTCGATAAGGCAAGAGAACGACATGATCAAGGTATCCATTTGTATATTGCTTTTTTATATATTACGTTAAATATATTGCTACTGATTAGATTTTTACATTTGTCTGGTTGTACGAACTTTCAAAATGTCAACCAATAGAAGGCAATATAGGATGTGGCATAAGTGTCCTCAATTGCACTATATTATGTACAAAAAATTTTGTTGTTTGTGTTTTATTGTTGTTCATTAATGGGAGTTTGTAAGTTTCCTTTTAGACATAACAGGATGATTTGTTACAGTCAGGTGTCTTGTAACATCGATACTGAGGCTTTGATAATTTGTAGGTCACAGGGAAGTAGCAGCAATATTACAGTGCCCAGGGGAATGGTTAGTTGTGAGCAATCAAGATTCACCAGCTTCCTCAAATGATGAAGACTTTCCTGAAACTGGAGATAAAGAAATGGCTGCTATATATCTAGAGTGAGTTTATTTATAAGCTTCTAATATTTATTCAGACTACATATATTGTTGTAAAAGATTTTTTTTTTACATTATAAAGTATATAACCTTGTGTTGTTTTTGTGATGCTACTATTTCTTGTTCTTAGCTCGAAAAAATCTGTATAAATAGTATACAGATTTTTTCGAGCTAAGAACAACATCTAAAATACCTTGTACACCATCCATATACCATATACCGGAAGTAATTTTATCTGAGATTATTATTCGGAAATCCATTTTTTTCATAAGAAGGGTTGCTTTACTGATAATTCATTCTCAAAGTTCTCAATACTTTGAACTGCAAATGAAAATAAATAACGATTCAAGTAAAATACGTTAATATTACGTTTGAGTAACGATGATAAGATAAATTTGTTAACTACACTAATGTAATTAGAAAACTTGAGTAATGTGTAAGGTGAAGTAAAAAGTGGACGGTGGCAGGCGGCTGGTGCCGGTGTTCTGCGCGCGGTACGTGGGCGCGGGCGGCGCGGGCGTGCGGCGCGCCTGCCTGTCGCTGGTGCGCAAGATGGTGCACTACGCGCCCGCGCCGCGCCTGCGCGCGCTGTCGCGCCCGCCCGCCGCCGCGCTGCTCACGCGCCTCGTCGCGCAGGTGCTCGACAACCAGGTGCGCTCGCCTCCATACGAATAACTGTCTTACTAGTCACAGGCCGAACTGGCAACGAGTCTGCATAGTATAAGATTGCCATATTGAATATTCACTTTGCTTTAACTCTTCGTATTCTTATGTGAATAGTAAAATTGGCCATAGACCTTACAGCTCACGTGCATGAGATATATCCTTATTATTGTTTTTCATGGACAAAGATTTATAAAAATGAGTATGTTAGCCAATCGATTACTTTTGTATTTTTTACATTCTACAATTTTTAAGCATAACTATATTTCCAACCATTACTTAATTGATAAAATATAAAACTCTTGTATGCTATTGTATTATATTGTAAATGGAAATATTAATGTAATAATGTAACGATGTATGTGCGTTAGGGCGAAGATTGCGTGGCGCGACGCCCCCAGCCCCGCTATCTGCGCAGCCGCTATATCCGCCCGCCCGCGGTAACGTTCCGATGGTGTGATGAATGTTATGGTTTTCACCGCATCCCGCCCTTAACTTCACGTCACCAGTCCCACCAAAGCAATTTGCATTTCTTTATGATTTTCAGTATTAAAAAGACTATTATTGGAGATAAATTAACATGCTACGGCATAATCTACTTACAATCGATACATTTTAGAAAAATGTATATATCATGATAGTATCTTGGTATTTACTTAGATATATGCACGTATTATATTATGTATTAGCATTTGGTTTTCGTGCAATGGAATGATATAAATCCAGTACGATATTGTTTTTAGATTTGTTCGATAAATATGAAATGTATGTATTATAAAAAGTAGCTTTGCATAATGTAATAATTTGAATTTTGCTAGTGTTTCTTTTATATTTTGTGACATAATTAACTGCACATGATTTAATTGTACATATTAGTCTTTAGCACTAAATAACTATATCTGTTCACATATGACATTATTTAACTTTAGAATATCATAATTCAGTAAAAACATCACACCATCGAAATTTACCCGCATTGAACGCCCCTGTTTGTTTGTTGTTTTCTTTCTCTCTCTCTGTTTAGGGACTGTCATTTTCTCTTTTCCATCTTTGTTCTTTATGACAGCGGCATGTAACTACGGGCGTTGTTAAATTTTATAAAATAAATAATATATGAAATTATTTCATTCAAAATTGTATTAAAATTATTATATAGTGAAGGTAATGGTCGTCGGTATATGTCGGTGTCTTAGAGAGTTTGAGTGTCCATTATGGAAATTATCAAAAGTGCCTGAAAGACAGAATGCAGATTACAGTGTACCTACAGCATAACTCGACTGTCTGGCATTACGAGATATCCTTTCTCATTCATAAACGTTTAATACTAGTGATTAATTGGATTATTGTAGGTTTACTTTGGCTCGTTCCTACTTGTATAGAAATATTGTAAACAAAAAGTTATTGTGCGTTTATGAATAAAGGGGTTACGAAAATAACAATAAGGCGTTGGTGTGCTTATCGATTTGTACTTGACGATATTTTTATTATCAACAAAAAATGTTATTGAAAATGGCTGCACGTGTATGTATTTGTATCTCTTCCATGCGTACTAGTGGGAGGCAAACGGGATATGCTATCATTTTGGATTACATAATGTATTGAGATTAGTTGAATATGTGAGGTGGTGGCAGGACGATGATGACGGGCACTTGACGGTGCTGGGCATCGCGGAGGAGCTGATGGTGAAGGCGGCTGACATCTACTTGGAGCAGTTCGCGCGTCTTGGGGTCTTCAGCAAAGTGGAGGCGCTGGCCGCCGCGCCCGCAGCGCCCGATGCTGACAACGTCATATCTTCAGGCGAGTTTATGGTTTATGTCATCAGTACTATAATCCTGAACACATTTTTATGAAAACGTCTTTAGGTTTATAGTAGTAAATGTTTACGAAGTCCATTTGATGTTTATAAAGTCGTTCAAAAATTTCTCATTTTACAATAAATTGCAAAAGTTCAATTTTAAAATGAACAAGACTGTAATATGTCCCTGGATGAACTGTATTCTCAACTAGAGCTGAACTAGATTTTGCCACCTGTCAAACCTTTGTGTGGAAGTCAGAAAGATTTACGTAACTTAATCTTAGATTGATATTTAATCTGTGGACAATCTTAAGTTAATACCCTATTGATATTCAGAATGGACGGCAGGTGTCAACGGGGCCAGTGACCGATTCCCCTAAAGTTAAAATCAAACTTGTTTATACTTTCTGAATAAGAAGGACTTTAGCTCATAGTCCACTACTTGGTCAAGAAGATTTATAATAGTAAGTGGGCTGTGGTTTTCTGAGTCAAGTTAGCGTCTGACAGTGTCTGACAGTACGACAGTAATGTATTGAACGTGCAGGGGGCGGCGGCGTGTCGTGCTCGTCGGACGCGCTGTGCCTGTCGAGCGGCGTGGCGTACGCGTGGGGCGAGTGGGCCGTGTGCCGCGGGCGCGACGCGCTCTACGTGTGGAGCGACGCGGCGGCGCTCGAGCTCAGCACCGGCTCCAACGGCTGGTTCCGCTTCCTGCTCGACGGCAAGCTGGCCACCATGTATTCCAGCGGAAGTCCCGAACACCAGACCGACAACACCGGTTAGAGAGCTGCATTACTATGCTGCAATATATTTCTTTATGGCATTTAGCAAGTAGGCCATTAGATGTTATGTGGTCAGGTCATTATGCGAGTTTATTTGGTACCTTCCTAGTAATATTTCTTAATTTTTTTATACTAAATGGTGTCTTTGGTGTATGATGCTATTGATTACTTCCATTCACTTGTAAAAGTTGTGTTTAGGAGCAGTTTAGAAAAATATACCAAATTACAAAAATTAATATACATTTATTTTGTAAGGACAGTACCATAACCTTCATAGCCATAACCAAATAGGCTTCATGTTTTGGTTCCAATATGAACCAATTTACAAAGGTGTATTAATTCTTTGTAAGCATTTTCGGATGGTGAGGTCTAGTTTCTTGCGCGTTCCTTGCTTTGCAGAACACATCAAGCAGTTTGTCTTGGTTGTTATCAATGGTTAGCAGATTGTTAATACCTTGGGACATAAAAACTTTTGGCACATTTCTAAATCCTTGTATGGAATTAGACAGAGACTTTTGATGGACTTGGCAAACAAGTTTAAATCTCAGTATTTTTTCAGAGAACCGGGGCGAATTTATTGATAAACTACAAAGAGCGAGGGCATCAGTAAAGAATTCTGTTCCACAACCAATTCTATCTAAACCTGGACCTACTAAATTGATTTTAGGAAATTGGTCCTTGTCATGTAAAAAGTGAGTAAAAAGAGTAGTATCATTTTAAATATATATATATCTCAGGTGTTGAGACTATAAATATTGTCATTATTAAAATTGATTATTTTTAGGGAAAAAGAACTACACATTCATAATACAGATGGGCAACAACAGACCACGATTCTCCGAGAAGATCTACCTGGATTTATTTTTGAGTCAAACAGAGGCACAAAACACTCCTTTACAGCTGAAACATTTTTAGGTAATAGACAAAATGTATCTATTACAAAAGAGTTTCGTATATTTTTATGCTTATTGATTTTTATTTTATGGTGGTTACTCAATGATAATTTGTGTTTTACCACAGGACCAGAATTAGCGAGCGGTTGGGTGGTTAACCGGCCTGTCGCCACCAACAACAGTAACAATGCTCGTTCTCGTTTAGCGGCCAAGTCTGAAGCACAGAAAGCGCAGGTTTGTTTTTGTATTCTATTGAATATGAATGAACTCCATTCACTGTATTTTTACAATTAAATTATTTAATAATTATAACGTGTTAAAAATAAAAAAAAATACTTTTAAATTTTAGATTAGTAGTTTTTGTAAGTAACTCTTTTGGTTATACAGATGCTTTGGTTTGTTTGATCCTTGACACTATCAAAAAAAGGGAGTGAGTTTCAATGTCAGCACTTAGCTTAGGATTCTAATTATGTATCTCATAATATAATTGTAAACCACTTTTTTTATTCAAAGTAGATTTTTGACAGTTATTTTCGAGCGTCTATAAAATATCACCAACTCAAGGGGAGAAAAGCGGCGAAAAAAACTCACTGATATGGAACGTTTGTTATATTACAAGATCTTTTATTGTTTTTCCACTTATTGTCAATGAAATGTTGATTCTAGGTGGGCGAGCGAGCCCGCGCGCTGTACGCGCGGCACTTGTCGAGCGCCGCAACACGGCAGCCGCGCGCGCCCGTGGCTCGCCTGCGTGCGCTACTTGCTCGCATGCAACGGATTTCTACGCAGCCTACCGGTTAGTAATTATTATTTTTTGGTAAGGTCTTAGTAATACGTTCAAATCTATAGTTTGATCGGATCGAATAGTAGCGCTGCCTCTTTCATAATTCGTATCTCGGTAGATATGCTAATAACCACTCGCACCTATAAAAAATAGAATATAATAAATGTTTGAGTTATTTATTCAGCTAAGGTTAAATCTATTTTTTTAGGTGATTGGCAAGAGGAGCTGAAGGAGTCGCTGGAGCAGCTGACGGAGCTGTTGACCGGTGAAGAACTGCTGTCGGCTTACGAGTTGCAGTCTTCCGGCCTAGCGCCCGCGCTGCTGCAAGTGTTGTCACCTCAACCAAATGGTAAATTTCAATGTGACATTCAATTATGTGTTGCTAAATTTTATTGATGGTAAAAGCATGTAAAATGCAATTTTCTCTTCTCTGAGTCGAAATGCTTGTAAAATTTTCATTGTCGAAATATAATCGTGTAAGGTATTTAGTAAACATTTATATCCATTGTGTAGTATTTGATTGTCTTTGTATAAATCATCAAAAGGAACAGTTCCATTAAATACTACGCTGTAATATTATTTATAAGTGGTAAAATAATGTTTTATGGTGGCGGTCTTACTTCCGCTGCATATATTTATATGCATAAAACATTGGTGTAATGATAATGGGTCGGTTAGACGTGGCGGGGCAGGCGGCGGAGCGCGAGGCGATCGTGCGGCAGTGGGTGGGCGGCGAGGCGGGCGCGGCCGTGGCGGCGCGCCTGGTGGGCGTGCTGGAGAGCGTGGAGCGCCTGCCCGTGCTGGCGCCCGCCGCCGACGCGCCCGCGCCGCCCGCCGGCTCGCTGCACCAGCTCACCAAGCGCATCCGGTGAGGCCCTACACGCTACACACTGTACACTACACACTAGGCACTAGACACGCCTCCACTACAATATTGTCATATGGCCTCCACCGTCACCACTTATTCCGTTCTATCTAAGGTTAGATAGTCTATACATGCAATAAGAGAGCCGTTTTTGTGTATCGTATATTTTTTTGAAAATATAGTTTATTTTTAAATATACATACAGTTTATTTAGTTTCGATATACATACGAAATTCATAGAAAATTTTAGGTATTTACCGCACCAATTACTACTTGACCAATTTGACTAAAACTTAGTCTTTATTGTTTAGTATTTAAATAGAAACTAAGATACTTTTTTTTTATGCTTATAATATTATTAAAGTAATTTGGTAACTATATTCATTCTTTCACATGTAATGTTAAAATCCAAATAATTTAAGAAGACATTTTTGTGTTAAGAAAGTAGCAAACGAGCGTGTAGCCCATCTGATGTTAAATAGACTGCAATTCATGGACTATGGACATTAAATATAAAGCAAGACTAAAGTCATGCCTGATGAAGTGCATAGATACATTCCCAGGAGTACCTGGGGACTGAGATGGGTCTCGATGGTGACTGCATCTCTACAACCGAAACATCAGTAACGCTTTACGGCGAATTATGAGGGCTTTGGTACCACCCCATTCAAACCTTATTTCTATCACACTAAAATCATTAAATCGGTTCTCATTTAGTACTTCTGTTAACTTAGGAATTTTATATAATATTCTATAGGTTACGAGTTGAGCGCGCAGCCGAAGATAGTACTGAAGATATGAATGCTAATAACAACTCTGGCCGAAATCTTAAGGTAGAGGCGCTAACAACGGTTCGACAGTTAGAAAGATTCCTTGCAAAATCAGTGGCTCGGCAGTGGTACGACATGGAGCGTTTATCCTTTAATTTTGTTCAGAAAATCAAAAATGAAGGTCCTATAACATTTACGTATGATGTAAGTAAATTTGATTCTTATTTGAGCATTGTAAGGTACGTTAATAACATAAGTTATTAACTGTTTGTGTCCTGTTTTAGCATGACTTTGACGAGAACGGAGTGATCTACTTCATTGGAAGTAACGGTGGCACCTGTGAATGGGTTAATCCAGGTGCCCACGGCCTCGTTAGCGTGTGGTCGTCCGACGGCCGGCAGCTGCCGTACGGACGCGCGGAGGATATCCTTTCAAGGTCCCCCGAGCCACTCAACGTGCATACAAATGACGACAGACGGGCATTCGTAGCAGTTGATTTGGGACTGCACCTAGTGCCTACAGCTTATACTTTGCGCCACGCTCGTGGCTACGGAAGATCTGCTCTAAGAAATTGGTTGTTTCAAGTGAGTACGTTTTAAAATTGTCGTAGTTCATATCCTGAAATACCCCTCGTCACTTCAACGCGACTATGTCGTGATTATATAGATAAAAATGTTCAATATAGTTTAGTAAGTTCTGGTACGATCGATAGTATAGTACGAGTAGATCGGTAGTTAGTAGCAAACTTTTATGGCCGGTATTTGTGTTTCGGAGAGCAAATTAAGCGGACGATTTCGAAACTTCATTGGTGGTTTAAAAATGTTTGAAAATCAAGTTGTGTTAATTCTCGGCGTGTATCGCAGATGTCGGCGGATGGTTTGACGTGGTGCACTGTGTTGGCGCACGCGGACGAGCAGGCGCTGCAGGAGCCGGGCAGCACGGCCACGTGGCGGCTGCGCGCCGAAACGCCCTACCGCTTCCTGCGCATTCAACAGAACGGCAAGAACGCTAGTGGCCAGAGCCATTATCTGTCGCTCTCTGGTTTCGAGATATATGGCAAGGCGAGTTTTTGATTTATCACTATCTAAATTTTCATACAATGTAATTCGTAGATTGATGGATAAGCTTCCGGAAAGTAGTAACAATCGCTTACAAACTACATGTATTTGTAGCACCAGTGGAATGATAGGATTATTTGCACCTCTTCTATCAAAGATCTTTGGAACATTCATAATAATCTATTGTATTCATACATTTAATATTATTGTAAATGAGGTATAGTAGGTGTGCATAACGTCTAATGGCATTCTTTATTAGCGAAATATTGGTGCTAATGATAATTTGTGGTAAGTCAATTAAAAAGTTCAAAACTTTTATCAGTCGGCTGTGAGCATTTTCAAGGCAATGCCATTACTCGAATACTGCTTGAAGTGATCATTTGACGCGACGTGCAGGTGGTGAGCGTGCAGGAGCAGCCGCCGCGGCAGGCGGCGGGCGGCGCGGGCAACAGCGGCGCGGCGACGACGGGCGGCGCGGCGCCGAGCAGTGCGCGCGCCCGCCGCTGGTCGCGCGGCGCGCGCGGCCTGTGCGCCGGCGCGCGCGTCGTGCGCGGCCCCGACTGGAAGTGGCGCGACCAGGACGGCGCGCAGCCCGCCATCGGCACCGTCACCTCCGACCTACACAACGGCTGGGTCGACGTCAGGTAAACTTTTGGAACTACTGTGCTCCGATTTGAGATATAAAGGCATGTTGTTTATGAATGTACGTACTTACAAATGAGTAAAGTATACAAAATATTTTCTGTAAGTCTGTACAAAACACAACACAAAATTTAAATAGTTGTTAAATTTGTGTGCGTTACCACATATAATTCTGTAGCGTTCTCTATTTCCATGGTGATAATCGAAAACTTATGAATCGAAAATATATGATTGTTAAATTGTTACGTAGATGGGAGCATGGGGGCAGGAACTCGTACCGCATGGGCGCGGAGGGTAAGTTTGACCTGAAGGTGGTGAGCGGCGGCGCGGCGCCGGGCGCGGCGGGCGAGGCGCGCGCCGGCCGTAAGAGCCACTCCACGCCCAGCCTGCCCGATGCCACCGCCGTCGATCATCAGGTACATCATCATAAATCTATTACTATCCCACTACCTGAATACGAATATTCTGTCAGAATGGGATAGGTTAGACCAGTCCGCATGATTGTCAAATGCGCATTCGTAGACTTCACACACCTATGATAACTTTGTGGATGTCTTACAGGCATGCGGGTTTTTGGCGAAATTTTCATTACCCTCTAAGCAAGTAATTAAATAATTCATAATGTGCACATCACTTCTACTATCTTAGGTACATATCCTATATTCGAAATCCCCGAAACCTCAGTGTGAGAGAGCAGACTCTCAATCACAAATTTATGACCGTTATATTTTAATGCATAAATAAAAAAACTATGCATTCATAGCTATTTGCTAAAGATTTATCAATGTAACAGCGACATATGACATACATATACATGATCACGATACATACCACACGATCTACTGTTATATTTATTATATAAATAAATTATAATTGAAGTCGTTGGTTTGATTGATAACATTTTTTTTTCATAAGGTATCTGTGGCGTCAACTGAGCAAGCATCATCTGCGGATAATATATCAAGTGAAGAAATGGCCAGTAACATGACTCGTCCGCGAATGCATGCCACTGACCTGTCTGCTATAAACAACTCGTCACATCATATTAATACAGGTATGTGTCGAAAATCCATTAAGTTCTTCAACATAAATTTATCAGCCTTGTGTTTGGAACATAGTGTATCTTTTTTCCAGACCTGGCAACAATAGTTGAATCTTTAACCCTTGGCGCTGAAGGGAACAACTGTATGCCGGATTTGGGAAATACATCATTTACTAATATGGAAATGGGGCCGACAAGTATTACAGATATCACTAAACCATACCCAGCTAAAGAACCTGTTCCTGAATCTACAACTCAAGAGGTTTGTAAAATAATTTTCTTTATTTACTTCATGTTGATTTTAAAACATGTTTGAAGTGTGTGTGGTTTTATTTTAAGCCAATACATTTTAAATGATTAACATAATCATCTTTTTCTAATATGATTTTACAAATAAATTATACAACTTACACAGAAACTATGTATATGCATCACATCTGGATTTTGAGGGTTTGGCTATGCCTTTATCTCTAGTCGTCTTCCTCTTTTGTATCTTGTTTATTTCATTCGTGTTTCTCACTTTACTACTATCACTAACTTACATTTAGTGTATTAAAGTTTAAAATAACTTTTTAACATTAAAATGTAACTTTGGGTGGTGTTGTTCCAATTTTATGTTGAAACTCCATTGTTAGCTGGAGATTATCGGTGTTGAGGATTGTGTGATGATGTGTTTGTGTGGTATGTGCGCGCGGCAGGAGGGCGCGGCGCGCGAGGGCGAGGCGATGCGTAACAGCGCCAACGCGCTGCTGTCCAGCGAGCTGCTGGCGCTGCCCGCCTCGCTGCTGCACACGCTGCGTAACAACGCCAACCGTTTACACATACAGGTATACCATACTCCTAGGGTTGCCGACCGTTCTTTTTTAAAAGTCACTGTTTATTTTCCCGAAATATTTTTTTTAATCTTTCGGCTTCAATGTATTTTGTTCTTCATACAAGCAGTCGGCAACACTGCATACCACACATGTATCTTGAAAACGGAAATTGTTTCTAGCAAAATAGATCGCCCATGTTGCGAGAATCTACTCAATAACTGTGTTATATTGAATAATTGATACTTAATGATGATGAGTGACATATGAAGATTACTATATATGGAGAGTGAACCGTAACCATTATCAATTTTTATATAATTTTTAAATAGATTGGTAATTTTGTACATGATTTTATTTCTATATTCAGTGCGAAGATAATGAAAGTAGTGAGGGTCAGTTTGGAGATCACAAAAAGGACAGCCAGGCGGGCGGCACGGGCACCATGAGCGCGAGCGAACCTGACCTCACCCAGCAGGTATAGCCATTAGTATTTTATCAATTAAGAAGTTATCTATAGGTTGTAAAACCTAGTAATAATTTTTGTACCAAAAAACAATTAATTTTGTCATCACTAAAACTCATACAAACACACAAATAAGAGGTTGCTCTATTACCCTGAAATATTTGGAATGGGGGGGGGGGGGTAACATGTTTTAGAGGTTCAACGCTCCGCTTCG
>DWON01008549.1:0-12057 GCA_018251015.1 Phocides pigmalion okeechobee | reverse complement strand
TTATTATATGCGTGTGTGTGTGTATAATGACTAAAACCAAAGAAGAGTTTTACTAACCTGAAAGAAAATACAATACAATGCGATCAAAATAAAAGTTGCCGTAATTAAAAATTAAAGTAAAAATTCAAATTAAAATCGGTATAAATCTTTTTGCAACAAACCAAAATCTTCATTTCTATTCATATACATAAAAAAAATGTATAAGATACGTGTCTTCATATATCTGTAGCAATCACAAACTGGGTTACCATACTCCACAAGTTACGTTGATTGAGTTCCAGTTAGCTCATTGATTCCCGGGATTTTGGTAACTAAATAATGTGTTGAATGTGGCAACAGTGTGACAAATTACATTACTAATGTACAGCAATCTCGTACGCAATAGTGACTTTGAAGATATTACTTGTTGAATGTATTATTATTTTAAGATATTGTTTTTTATTCATGTAATCTATCAAAATATTAATACCTCCCGCGTGGTGCAATGGTTAATATATGGTCTGACACGCAGATGATTCCAAATTCGATTCCCGGTCAAGTACTCATCTAAAAAATGTACTTAGATTACTGTTTTGAGTCTGCGTGTTTACATTATTGTTTTTGTGTGTGTCCATGCTATCAACAACAGGGAATCTAGTGAGGGGCTATGATTTATGAAACCGATTTTTCATTTCTATTTTGTGCCTCTTGTATATATTATTAACTATATTCTTAATATTTTAAATAAACATGATATTCCACATTTTTTAAATATTACATTTTTAATATCCTTTGTAAGAATTATCCGTCGATTTTTTTATCACTTTTTACGTGCAAATACTATATATACTAGTAATAGTTTTTAAAATATGGATAACTTAATAACTATCTGAAAAATTTAATAATGCGTTTTAAATAATATATATATGACAGACACATTAAAAATCTAAATACTGTTTTCGTTAAAGAGTGTAAAAACTCACAAATTGAAAGTTGCAAAATCTTTAAACGTATACTATTTAAACTAACATCACTGCGAAATTTATAAATTTTACTATAATCACAGGTAATCACTCACTCAATGGGTAACTCAATAGTTAGCCGTGAGCACGAGCCACGCTGGTTTGAAATATCGGCAATAAAAAGCGTAAATCGTGACGTGTTATATAGTAGTCTTGAAAATGAAGGATAATGACTAACTCAACGGGCAATAGTGTTTAGCCGTGACCACGAGCCATGCATCGAAATATCGGCAATTAAAAAGCGTTAATCGTGAGCACATGTTACATAGTAGTCTTGAAGCGCAATAACGGAAACATACAAAATCGCAAGTGTGCGCGCACAGTGTGGAGCTGGTTTAATGGGATGTTGGGCGGCAGATGTTTTCGTTATAAATTGAGTTATGAGTCTTTATGAGTCAAGTCTTCACTCATGCAGCCCTTAACCGAACGTTTAATTTTGATTTCATACGTATTACATACATTAATTACAAGATTATTACATTTAATTTACATATAAATACTTATAGTAATAAAATGTTATACATATTTTAATAGCGACCAGACTCAGCTTCGCTCTGGTAAGAGTTTATATTCACTTACATTATTTTTCTTTCATACATGCGTCCAGTCAGTACCTACTTGCAAAAACTAACGATTAGAAACATCTACATATTTCGAAATACGAATGAGTTACTATATTGAATTTAACTATAAAAACTACCTGCAAAAATTCTGAATTCTACGTTTAACGGTTTCGGCTGTGCGTTGATGGCAGTCTTTCAGTCATGTTATTCTTTAATCTATATTTTAATTTCTAGGTCTGTCAGTTGATCTCTGGATGTATCAGTAACTTTAATCTTAAATCTATCCGTTGATTTCTAGGTATGTCGATCACTTTATCTTTAATCTATGCCTTAGTTTCTGGGTCTGTTAGCCAGTTGAGCTCTGGGTTTGTCAGTCATTTTAATCTTAAATCTATGCTTTTATTTCTAGGTATATCAATCACTTTATATTTAATCTATGCCTTAGTTTCTCAGTCTGTCAGTCAGTTGATCTCTGAGCCTGTCAGTCACCTTGATCTTAAATCTATGCGTTGTTTTCGGGGTATGTCAATCTCTTTATGTTTCAATCTATGCCTTAGTTTCTTGGTTTTTCAACCAGTTGATCTCTGGGTCTATCAGTCACTTATCTTTATCTTTAATTAAATTTAATTTGATCACTGGATCTGTTAATCATTTTAATCTTTAATCTATGTCTCAATTTCTGTGTCTGTCATTCAGCTTGTCTCTTGGTTTGTGAGTCACTTTAATCTTTAATCTATGTCTTAATTTCTGGGTCTGTCAGCCAGTAGATTTCTGAGTTTGTCAGTAACTTAAATCTCTTATCTATGTCTGAATTTCTGGGTCTGTCAGTCAGCCGGTCTCTAGATTTGTCAATCATTTTAGTCTTTAATTAATGCCTTGATTTTGGTTCTGTAAGCCAGTCGTTTTCTGAGTTTGTCAATCATTTTATCTTTAATCTGTGCCTTAATTTTATGTCTGTCAGCCACCTTCCTCTTTTATATAAATTTTTTAAGTATCTATAGAGTTATACAGAGTATATTATACTATTAAAACACTACAAGATATCACAATCAAATGCAATAGAGTAGAAATTAGATAGTCCACAATAATCTAATGCATTCTACATCCAGCTACAAACGGCTTCCGATACTGGTTTGTGGCAGGTGAAATAACCGCCCACAGGTATCCGAGTTTCGAGTTGATACTAGTAAATACTAGATAACCTAGAACATACTAGACTTGTCAGTAATATGTAATAAGTATATCTATAACAAACTAAAGATTTTTTTTTTTTTTTTCGTTGCAGGTTTTAAAAGTTATTTTTTGAAAAATCAATATGAATGTAATTAATAAGAATATTTAAAAAAACAAAGAAATTATTTCGAGTATTATTTAGTTCTGTAATCGTTACAAGTATTTTTGTTTGTACTAAATAAGCACCGAAAGTACTGCACCGATTTTAACCATTTTTTCACTAATAGCAAGCTACGTTATCAGGAAGTATCATAAGCTTTATTTTCGTGCGTTTATTATATGAATAACAGTTAACAAACTTTTTCAAAATTAATATTATAATTAATAAAAATATTAAATTATAATTACGGTAGATCTCGAATCAATAATGTTTAGTTTCTGCTTCATTAACATTACTTTTATCAAAACCACAGTCAAATACATATGTATATACGGGACATTTGTCTATCTAATTAAAGGTTTAAGACTTTTTCGTTGTAACATATGTTTTATTACATGTAATAAAATTCTATGGAGAATAAACTTGTTATAATAACGGTTTAATTTTCTTTGCATTACTTACATGTTATAACATGTTTGTTACATGTTGTAACATGTCTAAAACATCTGAAAAGGAATATTGCTTTGAGGCGAAGGTTTATGAGGTGTTATATGGAACGGAATTACCAAATTGGAAACACATTGACCGTCTTGCGACGACTTAACGACGATTTACAAATGACATTGACGTAGTTAGAATGATTCTATCCGAATTATACATATATAATTATTTATTAAAATACTTATAAAAGCACAAATACTTGTTATGAATACTTTTATAAGTTACAAATATTTATAAAAGTACTTGCGACCTGATTAAGCTTCAATATAGTTTTTATTTACTTTTTTCTTTCATACATGCATCCAGTCGCTACCTAGTCGCAAAAACTAACAATTAGAAACATCTATTACGAATGACAACTGAATTTCTATATTGAATTTAACTATTTAATTTCTCGCCCAATTTACAAAAATAAACACAATTTATTATGTACCTAAACTGTCTTCAGGAATCACTGTACCTGTTGTTGAAAACTGTAAGAAAATCCGTCCAGTTCTTTTTGAGTTTCTCACGAACAGATAGACAGACGCGACGGGGGACTTTTTTGATAATATTAAGCGATTAGTGACAAAAAATGACATTTTCTTCATAATTAAAAACCAGGTGCTAATAGGTGAAGTACCGCGGATGGAAAATATTGCAATTGGTGGTTACTTTAATAATTTACAGTAAACTCGAAACTCGAAAGCATGTACGGATGTTTGTTACTTTTTCACGCAATAACTTCTCATAAGATTTTCATAAAACTTAACAATAATAACTTCTCATAAGATTTTCATAAAACTTAACAATAATATTTCCTATATGTGTGTTAACGCTCATTTGCGAGGACAATGTGACATCTTAAAATCCTCGATGTTGCACATAATTAAACTTTTGATCAATTTTAAATTTTTAATACGCTTTTATTAGCTTGGGCTGTATGTAATGGAATCTTTGAGCATAATTTTCGCCAATTTCTAGATGTCCGATTAATTTGAAATTTTGCACATTTATCAAGGACGGATGATAATGTAATAAAAAAAAATACTAAAAAACACGCTTTTATGATATAAATCCAACTAAAAAAAGTATAAAATAAAAAAAAATGCGATTTAAAAAAAGCGTGGGGTGCTTTTTCAGTGATCTATTGATACCTTGCATTCCACGCTTTTTTTAAATCGCATTTTATTTTATTTTATACTTTTTTTTAATTGGATTTTTTATAAAGCGTGTTTTTTTTAATTTTTAACTTATTTATTATATATATGTTGTAGGCCAACAAATATTGCAACAATTCATGTAAAAGTATTGTAGTTTAAACAACAAAGAAAAGTGGAAAACTGTGTATATCGAAACGTTCTTTATTATCACGGAATCAAAGATATAGACTGTAATTTAAATATATTTTAGGGATTTGAGCATTAAGTATCAAGTTACATAGAAATTTCAGTTCTCTGTGAGATATGTTGGATTGGCGTGTGTTATCCAAACCGCTAGAGTTACACATACATAATGCATCATGGGATTTTTTTTCTTAAATACTTCTATGCAGAAATTATAATCGCATTCAAACAAAGATAATAATAATTATTAAAACGCGTATAAAACCGCGGGGTACAACTTGTGTCTAAATAAAGCTGATAACATTATTTTAATCATAGAAAAAAAAACTTTTTTGAGATATAAAAAATCGCTTTTTATTATTTGATATACATTAGATTTTTTTTGTTCATGTAACTTATTAAAAACATATTAATACAATAACTAATTTGCTATTTTTGCGTTTTACACAAACAATTGCACAAATCGCCCTTACTATAAATTTAAAGGCTTACCTTAACTTAAAGGTGTAGTAATATTTCAAAACAGATTAAAATCTTAAGTCAGGAACAAATTATTTATTGAAGTAGTTACAAAATAGGTAGTAACATTAAAATTGAGTTTATTTACAAATTTATACATAATTATTATAACTGTATATAACATATTCATTATAACAGTAATTATGAATATATTATATATAAAAGGGCAAGGTGACTGACAGACTCAGAGATCCACACACAGACTAAATTTCTGAACGTAGAATCATGAAAATTTGCACATATGTTATTTGTACAACGTGAGTGAAAATAATTGATTTTTTTGTAATTCCCAAATCGTTTAAATTAAATTGTTTTTTGCGCTGTTGTAATTTTCAAAAATCACGTAAAATGACCGAAGATGTAAAACAACTAGCTGTGGTCCGTGTCGTTGCTCACAAAGCCGATGATACAAAACATTCATCATCATCTCAGCCTTTTGGCCACTGTTGGACATAGGCCTCCTCCATAGATCTCCACCGCGACCCATCTCGTAAGGCCTACGCCCAACGAATCCCAATGATATATTAGATCGGGTCAGCATTGCGGGAGGCGGCAGTAAACTGGAGCTTATTTCTCTAAACTGAATATACGCCGACAATTCACTGAAATTGTATTTGTAGCATGTGTGTATCACCTACGAATATACAGACATAATGTCTGTCCCCAGTGTTGTAGCGCCGACGCAGTTTCGTTCGCCCGTAATCCATACAGATTTGTACGTACAACACAGGTGTGTACAAGACACAAGCGCGTTGCGCCGCGCTACACAGCAGTGTTGTACTCCGCAGGGAAAGTGTTAATTGGACTGAAAATTCGTATAAATGTATTGTCATTTCCACTTTGTGAGCAACGTGGGCCACAACTTGTTTAATGTATTTCCCGTCATATTAGGTAATTCTAGAAAAATCTAAAAGCGCAATGAAAGCAAAAAGTTAATTAAAACGATCAGCGTTTCCGAGAATACTTCGAATCTACGATGGAAGGTTGTAGAAACATAATCTTATGATTTCTAAGAATATTTCAATAAGAATTTAAATGGTTGCGTGGGTTTTCTTACGGAACCAAATACTGTTAAAATTTTCTACAGTATTTTGTAAGTATAATTTTAAAATCTTTAAGAGTTTTATGTAAAGCTAATTTTAACTTTCAATGATCTAGCTCCACTTTATACCTACAGAAATACCATTTTATTAGTAAGTAAAAATAAGTATTACCTACATTATTAGTTTTAAATATGATCAATAGTATTCGCAGTACACGCAAAATAATGTTTTTTTCTTTTATATTTGCCTGTTTTCTGGGAATTTCATAGTTTTTTGAAAATAAAATTACGATGCATGTTACACACTGACAACAAATATTTTTATAGAGAAAATATTTTTTAAAAACGGTTTAGTAATTTTAGAGTTTGTCCATTACATAAAATCAAACCCTTTTCATTTATTATATTATTATATAAATCAAGATTATTAGCAATCGGGTTTTTAAGGTGTAAATGAATCAAACGAGCGTGCGGGCCACCTGACGGTAAATGGTCTCCGCAGTCCAGGGATTTCACTCGTGTTTGTGGTTGTACGATGTCTATGGGCTGCAACTTAATATCAGATGGTTTGTATGCTCAAACCAACAAAAAATCAACGTTAAAAACGTCTTTTCATGGTCGGTTAAAAACAGAATGTCCCATGTTCCAACAGCCGCTAGTTTATACAGTCGATCTATCCGGTTTATCCGTGATATCGACCGACAAATAGACATTAATATTAGCGATAGAATGCAGGTGCTTTCCAATACATTGTGCGAGCGCAACCGATTTGCCTAGATTTGTATCTACCGTCTATAATGTCTATGGAACCGGTGTTTCTATTGTTTATGGAGGATATTTCGACTGTTATCTGTTTTATGATAATGTACGTAAGGTAATAATAAATGTTGCATTACCAATAATTTGGTTTGAAATTCGGTTGTAATGTTATAAAGTTGTAAAAATACCAAATAAAGACTTCAATAAATTGTAAAAAAATTGAAAAAAAAAGCTAAATAGTACTAAATAGTTAATTTATTGTTCGCAGAGAAAGAAACTGAGTAGACATATTTTTATTTTTGTATTTAATTAAAAAATAAACGTTAAAAACGTAACTACATACACATTAAAAAAAGATAAACTTAAGGTTAAGTAAAAATTTTGGATTTTTTTTTATTATGAAAGAGTAAGAAACGGGCATGCAGGCCACCTGATGTTAAGTGGTCACTGCAGCCCACGGACAACCACGTCCAATCTCAAATAGAACAGAAGTTCTATTTAAGGATGGGCGCAGATGCGTTCCTACTCTTGAGGACTAAGATGGTCGCCTCCAATAATGTGTATCCGGCAAACACACCTCTCCAACCGAAACACAATACATGAAGAACATGTTGCTTTACGGCGGCTTACGAGGGTGGCGGTGGTATCGCCCCGGGCGAAGAAGTACCCTTCTCACATTAAAAATTGCTACGGCAGACGAGCATGCAAACCACCTGATGTTAAGTAGTGATAATGACAACCACAAACACAAAATCCTAGCTGAGATCGAACGTAGATACGTTGCTAATCCTGAGGACTAAGATGGACGTCTCGCTTCAAAGTGTAGCCGGCAACCGTACCTCTCCAACCGTAACACAAGTAATGCTTTACGGCTGATTATGAGGGCGGCGGTGTTACCTCCCCGGTTGAACTATAGTTCTCCCACATTTAAAATTATTGTGATTAACCGGAACCTAATAAAATGTATAAATTCCGAGAAAATATTAGTTTAATCATAAATATATTTTAATACAAATCATTATATGGGTTTTTAAATAGTTTTTATGTGTCTTCTGTTACTTTATTTGTATATAATGACATAGCTAAAATTGGGCCGTGCGCAAATCCATCATGGCGGTTGCTGACGGTCCACCAATGTTTACACACTTGCGACCGTTTTGATCCCAAACTCAGAAATACCTATTTTATAACAATAAATAGCAAACCAATACGCATTGGAGCAAAGAGCTGGAGTATATATGGTCCGCTCCTTCCCCCATTTTTGAAGGAATTGCGTATCAAAATAAAAAATTAAAATATAATTAATTAACACTTTCCTTGCGGCACGGATATGTATGATCGGGTCAGTATTGCGGGCGGCGGTCCTAAACTGGAGCTTATTTGATTAGATTAAAGATACGCCGACAATATGTTCTGTTTACGTCGGCACTAAAAGACTGGGGGTGGTTATTAGGTACGTATACAGATGCTAAAAATACAGTCTCTCAATGAATTGTCGGCGCATCTTTAGTCTACAAAATAAGTTCCCACTTAGGCCGCCTACTGCAACGCTGACCTTATCCAAATATATGACCGCCTAAATAAATGAATAAACTTTTCATAGGTGTGTATATGTACAAAGTAGATCTAGTTTTCCTTAAACTACACGAACAAAAAAACTTCAGCGTAAAAGAAAAAAGTTTCCTTCATTGAATTCTTTCGAGAAATTAAAAATTAGACTTTCTTGAAACTGTTAATCCCGATGCTTTTTCACTTCACAAAAACCATTATCTAATATGATTCAGTGGATTTCATGAAACAGTTCATATTTTAAAACCTTGTATATGGAAAAGGTTCATAAATAACTCATTGCTACGATGTTTTGACCGTGCTTATAGAAATTACTAAGTACGCTAAAATCTAGAAAGATAATTCGCGGAATTTTCAAGAACTACACTGATGGATTTTGGTAGGTAACTCTATATGAAATAGGATGTCGTCCGAAATCACACAAAACTTCGACGAGACAGTTTCTATAAGTGGCAGAACTATTTCGATCGGGGAGATGCCTCCGCCGCCCTCATAATCCGTCCTAAGGCACTTGTTTCGGTTAGCGAAAAGTCGCCATGCTTCTGTGTATCCGGCTATAGGATACAATCAACGGATTGTATATGTATGTTCAACCTTAAATCCAAAATTCACTGCTGCTATAAGTTCCAAGCCCGAATAAATAAATTAAGTATACTTGGCCATTTGTAAGAGCGTCTAAAAACCATTATAAAATATACGCATTTCATAAGGTAACACTTGCCTCAGTGTTGCCAGCGTATACAAACATAATACTGCTTATATTCTTAGTTCCCTTACGTTTCCGTATCGTGCATATAAACTAAGAATGGCAGTTTCAAAATGACCTTCCAATTATTTTCATTCGTGTACCCGGTAATCCGGATTGTACCACGCAAATCTGAACGATAAATCACGGAACTTGCAAGAACAGTGTTCATAGCACTATAAATAAACGCTTACAACTCCAGGAATGTTACTGCGTGCCCGCTTTATTTGGCAAATCCCTTGTTTCGTGATATAAATACATCGGAAGTGGTTTTCTGCTCAGGAATGCTAACGTCAGAGTCTCCTCATATAGAACGACGCGGCCGAGCGTGCGCCGAACAACGACAGGAAAAGAGGAAAGTTTTGTATCGACGATATAAAAGTATACAAGCAAACTGTAGTATACGATCCATCCCAGGCAATATGCCCACGTCCCAGCTTGCTCCTGTTTTTTCCCATCCATTAGACTGAATCCAATTTTCACGCGCAATAAATAAGGCAATACAGCGAAACCCAAAGATTCCGTTTTCTTACTCATTAATCAATTTTATAGTGATACATTTTTTCTACTTACTCAATTGATCTATTAATTTAAAAGCATAGTTTTAAAATCCCCCGTAACATAATGTATCGGTTATCGGCACCGCACGCGCCGAAGACCCTTGTGTTGATAGTCTGTTTAACCCTTTTTTAATACACTTATTAAGTTACAAGAGCAGCTAGATAGAGTACAGGCCACGAGATATTAAGACACTGCAGCACGTGTACTTCCGTACCGAACCTCAAACAAGACTGTAGATTTATTTGAGTATTACTCCTGTGGACTAAAATGGTCGCTTTGCTTGACACCTCACAGATCAAATACAAAAAACGTTGCACGGTAAAGAAAAGCGGTAATAACGTGTCCCCCTTGAAACCTTTACAATAATTATTACCAACTCAAAAATATACATTAATAAATTATAGAAATATAATCCTTATTCTGCCGATTAAATAATTTCATATGAAACATGAAGCTTTTAACCGACTTAGCGGAATCCAGGTCAATAAATATGGGGAGTCCCCACGGTTCAAACGCATCGCATCACGCAAATACAGAGCAAGGGCATCCATTTATAAAATGTAAACACTCGTCAAATACGCAATTCGTTTCATTCATGTTAGTCTGACTTCGCTGGAAGCAGATGTAGAGGCCACGCCGTTTCTTTGATCTGGAAGTAGAACAAGACGAATTAAATTTAAAGGAAAAAGAACGTTCCAGGAAAACGTTTACTACTTATTAAACGTGCTTTGTTGGTTATTGAGTCAAGGTGGTGATGTAAAAACGTTACACCGTACACTAGAACTAGCAACTTTGTTAATGAGAGCTTCAAGTTTAGAGTTTTTCTACATTTTTGTTAAAATATACACTAGCTGCCCGCAACTTCGTTCGTATGGGTTTCAATTTTTGAGTTTTTCTACATTTTGTAACAGGAAATTTTAGATTTCATTTTCGAGTTTTTCTATATTTTGTAACAGCAAAATTTTGGATTTCAATTTTCCAGATTTTCTTGATTTTCTAACAGCAAAGTTCGGGTTAAAATTTTCGAGTTTTTATAAAAGCAATCTTGTAATTTTTAAATTGTTTTTTTCTATTTACATATAAATTGAAATGAAACTTGAAGTGAATCTTAAGTGCAGCTTACTGCTATACATTAATGAAAACCACACCAACAACGATTGATCCTTTTTAGATATTAACACGCACAGATGCACAGACAAGCAGACAAAAATTCTACCAATTATTGTTTTGTATTCTATTCCGTCAATAAAGGCTCCTAATAATAGTTTTTCTCGTATCATCCATTTGCGACGATAGTGTCATTTCGAAATATACAATTTCCATTTTGTTAAACATGATTATTTCCTGTGTTTGAAAACTCACAATACCTTTATGTAAATTCTTGTGATTTAAGTAGATCTAAAATATGCTCTAACAGTATTACGTGCTATATTTAAAAAGTTAGAATCGATGAAAAACATAAAAATCGTCTCGTAAAATTTAGGTTCTTAGGTAATTTCGATATAATAATAATAATAATCATTTATTTCAAGAAATAAACATTCTCATGTCAATATGTTAGTGAAACTTAGCCTATGTTAGTATTACATTTTACAAATTATTAAATTAATCTAACAATAACAACTACAAAGCAATAACAGTCTGTATATGAACTACACAACAATAACAGTCTGTATATGGACGATATATACTGACAACAATTCCCATTTTATTATTTGTATACATGATTTTACACTAATATAATCGCGACATTTATACATGTTACTATGTACCGGATATTCACGATTAAAGATTTTTCGTTTTTGATTGCCGATATTTCAAACCAGTTGCATGATTCGTGGTCACGGCTAACTAAGGTGGCGGGGGAAACTGTTGACTTAATAATAGCAGATTAATCGATATACCCTATGTGTAATTCGTTTTTCTTTTTTGTTTGCTTTAGTTTTAGTTAGTTGGGTGTGTCGATATATAGAACCCAAGAATAAGAACAAAATTTATTGATTTACGTATAACTTATCGTATTTAAAGGTAGGAGAATTATAGTTCGAACAGGAAAGTACCTCCGCCGCCGTCATAATCCGCCGTAAAGCATTACTTGTATTTCGGTTGGAGAGATGCGGTTATCGGCTACACTTTCAA